>CM059437.1:1651665-1703428 GCA_030390025.1 Squalus acanthias | reverse complement strand
CCGGATCCCCAGACAGGCCCAGCGAGTGTAGACGGGCACTCCAGACAGACCCGTGAGTGTAGACCGGAGCCCCAGACAGGCCCAGCAAGTGTTGACCAGATCCCCAGACAGGCCCAGCGAGTGTAGACGGGCACTCCAGACAGACCCGTGAGTGTAGACCGGAGCCCCAGACAGGCCCAGCGAGTGTAGACAGGCGCTCCAGACAGGCCCAGCGAGTGTAAACCAGAGCTTCGGCTCGGAGTTCTGGGTTGACTATCGGTTGGGTTACAGATGGTCACGGCCCACAGAAGGAGTGATCACATCACGGCCTGTCAGACTGTTAAACAGCCTGCGGATCCTCCAATGCTTCACACTTAGAGTCACAGAATTCCACACCACAGAAAGAGGCCATTCGGCCCATCAGGCCTTGTCCAGCCCTCTGAAAGGGAGCCTTTCCCAACACTCCCCCAAACTGCTACTTTTTCAGGTATTTCCCTTTTAAAATCTCCTCCTGGGTCCAATGCAAAACATCAGTCTCGTTCAGTGAAGCAAAGAAACGCTCATCCCAAGCAATACTTTGAGCCCAGAACTTTTGTTAAACTATCAAACTATATGAGTAAACCTTTTTGATTTTCCCATTGCTCAAACTTCAATGTTTTTCATTCATAAACCTCGAGCTTCCAATATTAAAGGGTAAGCACTTCTAATCGAACAACAGTCCTGCCTGTGCTGCTTTTGCATAGTCCATCGGAGACGTTAAACCGAGGCCCCGTCTGCTCTCTCAGATGGATGTAAAAGATCCCATGGCACTATTTCAAAGAAGAGCAGGGGAGTTCTCCTCGGTGTCCTGGCCAATATTTATAGCTCAACCAACATCACTAAAACAGATGATCTGGTCAAAACAGATGAAATTGTGGAGGTACTGGCCATAATCTTCCAATCCTCCTCGGATACGGGGCTGGTGCCAGAGGACTGGAGAATTGCAAATGTTACACGCTTGTTCAAAAAAGGGTGTAAGGATAAACCCAGCAACTACAGGCCAGTCAGTTTAACCTCAGTGGGAGATAGAGAGAAACTGTTCCCATTGGCAGAAGGGTCAAGAACCAGAGGACACAGATTTAAGGTGATTGGCAAAAGGACCAAAGGCGACCTGAGGAAAAACTTTTTTACGCAGCGAGTGGTTAGGATCGGGAATGCACTGCCTGAAAGGGTGGTGGAGGCAGATTCAATCGCGGCTTTCAAAAGGGAGTTGGATAAGAACCTGAAGGAAAAGAATTTGCAGGGCTACGGGGAAAGGGCGGGGGAGTGGGCCTAGCTGAGTTGCTCCTGCAGAGAGCCGGCATGGGCTCGACGGGCCGAATGGCCTCCCTCTGTGCGGTAACCATTCTATGATTCTATGGTCAGTATCACATTGCTGTTTGTGGGAGCTTGCTGTGCGCAAATTGGCTGCTGCGTTTCCTGCATTACAACAGTGACTACACTTCAAATAGTACTTCATTGGCTGTAAAGCACTTTGGGACGTCCTGAGGTTGTGAAAGGCGCTATAGAAATGCAAGTCTCTCTTTCTCATATATTTAATTCTGCATAAAATAGACAGGAATAGTGTACGAGCTAAGTGAGGGAAATTCTACTCCAGCCAATCATTTTGTGGGTAAGTTTGATGATTTTAACGCAAATGATTAAATTTTTTTATGTCTTTATCATGTTTGTTTTTTTATGTCTTTATTACATTAATTCTGTTTTATGTCAGAATATTCCACTGAAGCAGGAATCTAGACGGCTGCTGAAATATAAATCGATAAACGCAATTAGTTCAGTTTGCGGCTTTTAACTGGCTGCTTTTCTGCGGGATCTTTCCTGATCCTTATTTCAACAATTCCACGCGGGAAACTCTTAGTTAAGCACAAGAGTGTGAGGTTTGTTTTTTCTCTGTTAGACTCAGCGAGCCTCCCGACACATTTACTGTGGGGCCTGTTACACACAAGACTATTCATTATCTCGCTAATGATACTTTATCCACTTTATAATCTAGAAACTCCTGTCAGGTTTTTATTCCTTTGAGGCTGGGTCTCGTCTTCTGCCTAGTGACCACGTGTCTGACCAACGCCTGCTGGGATTTTCATCTCCCCTCAGCTATTTTTAGTGCTCTGGTAAACACGTTTATGCTCAATTCCCGTCTGCGCTATTTTAATGTTGCTGTTAAGTCATGTTACAGCGTAAAAGGTCGAAGTTATGTTTCTGTGCGCGTGGTGTCTGCCAGGAATGGGCATTACAAAAATTACACAATCCCAGCCCACGAGTTTTCTCTCTCTTAAAATGACTGGGCAGAACTTTGCAGGCTGAGGGTGTGAAATTTCACAATACCTGATGAGAGCCAGGATGACTGATCGGAAGTTGCAAAGCCCCTGACATTAACCCTGGGCGTGCTCACACCGACCCCACCATTTACATTGCACCATGAGAACGAGTTTCCTCGTTGCACTGACTCGCTGCGCCTTCTCGAGCGACTCATGTGCCTGTTTGTTTTGTCAGTTGATACCCTGCAATGTTCCTGCTCTATCAACATTTGCTCAGCAGTCACAGCCAAACTTTATTTCTGCACGTTATTCAGCGATACTCTTTGATGTGCGATTCTCTCTGCGTGTTTAGCATCGATGCTCATTATCCTTCCAATCATCAACAACAAAGAGACCAACCCGTCCGTCTGCTCAATGGCTCTGTGTCTCTTTGAACGAATGTCCCCTTTTCGTACACAACCATCAAACCTCAACATTCTCCTTAGAAACCTGAAATCAAAACAGAAAGTTCTGGAAGTGTTCAGCATCTTATTCAGGCCATGACAGAACAGGTAGGTTGGTAATTGGATGCTGTCTGTTGTAGGGTCCAGCCCGAAACGTCCGAGGCTGGATTTCCCTCCACTGTCCTGCCCCACATGGGGTGGGAGCAGGAAAAGGGGGCAGTGATGGCTTAAACCACCTCCCCGGCCACACCTGGAGTTTCCCCCCCACCCCACAAGGGTCACTGCCGGTTGCCCATCCCTCCCGTCACTTGCAATGCCAATGGGGAGGTGAGGCTGGCGCCCATGGTGAATTTCCCTCCCGTCTGCCTCTCTTCCCACTGCTCCCTGGCTGGGTCCGGTGTAGGGTGGTGTTAGGCCCGGGTAAACCCCCTGAAGCCCCCTGATGAAGGGACAGAGCCGGGCGGATCCACTCCCTCCAAATGGGCTCCAATACTTTCCTTTTCAGGCTTCGAATTTGGCAGGAGGTGGGACCATTTTCATCTTCAGGGCTCTTGTCCCTCTTTAATTGATGCATCCCCATTGTAGCAGTCGCCCCCCCCCCCCCCCCCCCCCACCCCAGCTTCCATTGCTCACAGGGTGGCCTCCTTCTTGGTGATGGGAATCCCACTGGGAGCCCACCCAGTGTCAGGCGCGGCTCAGGGGCACCACACCCGCCTCTGGGTCAGAAGGTCATGGGTTCAAGCTCCACTCCAGAGATCTGACCACTTAACCCAGGCTAACACACCAGTGCAGTACTGAGGGAGCGCCGCACTGTCGGAGTGTCAGTACTGGCCTGGCCAATATTTATCCTTCAACCCACACCTGAAACAGATGATCTGGTCATTATCACATTGCTGTCTGTGGGAGCTTGCTGTGCGCAAATTGGCTGCTGCGTTTCCTACATTACAACAGTGACTACACTTCAAAAAAGTACTTAATTGGCTGTAAAGCACTTTGGGACATCCTGAAGTCATGACAGGCGCTGGAGAAACGCGAGTCTTTCGTCCTTTCGACTTGCATGCCCTGTTTCGTAGACAGGCTTACCACAGACGACAGCTACAGTGGTATTTTTCAGTGTCTGGGTCTGTTGAGATGTTATTGGCGTTCCTATCGTAGGTCACTACGCGAAGAACTGACTTGATTTATGTCACTTTCTGCGGCTGCACGGAGTGTGGACCTTATTCCTACACATGGTGTGATTGGCCGGGATGCAGCCGGGTCTGGGACCAGCTGTACAGAGCATTAGGCTCGTATTCCCTCGAGTTTAGAAGATTAAGGGGTGATCTAATCGCGGTGTTTAAGATGATTGAAGGAGTCGATAGGGTTGATCGAGAGTAACTATTTCCTCTGGTGGGGGGAGTCCAGAACAAGGGGGCAGAACCTTCAAATTAGAGCCAGGCCGTTCAGGGGTGATGTCAGGAAGCACTTCTTCACACAACGGGCAGTGGAAATCTGGAAAACTCTCCCCCAAAAACTGTCAAGGCTGGGGGTCAATTTAAAATTCCAAAACTGAGATTGATAGAATTTTGTTGGGTAAGGGGATAAAGGGTTATGGAACCAAGGCGGGTAGATGGAGTTAAGATACAGATCAGCCATGATCTCATTGAATGGCAGAACAGGCTCAAGATACTGAATGGGCTCCTCCTGTTCCTAAGATAGATGCCGATGAGGGAGGTCATTCAACCAATCTTAGCAGATCCAACCAGATAAAAAACTGACAACCCTCTAATGCATCATCCAACCGCCTCTCGGTCAAGTGTGATTTTCTGCAGATATTTTAAGCTTTAAAGAGCCTCCGAGGTGGCCGAGCTGAGGACTTAAGCTGAAATGCCGGTTTAGCCCGCGTTTAGCGCAAGACACCATCTTGGTAAAGGAGTTGAAGCTTGTGCAAGGGACAGCCGCCCGGAGGATTTAGGGTTAGGGTTAGGGTTAAATTGCCTGCTAACGCTCCTTAAAGAGGCTGCACAGCATTTTGGTGGCTAGCGCTTCAATTAATGACCTCTCCTGACAGCGACCAGCGGATTGGGAGTAAACACGGCGTTGCAGAGGATTTTGAGCGCTACTTAAAGGTATATTACCTTCTTCTGTCCACTTGCTGCTGGAGGTTTGAAGAGGACTTTTGAAACACATCGGGAGACTTTCTGGGACATTTTGTCATGACTTCACCAACACTCTATCAACATTTATTCCAAAGATTATCTGAAGACTTCACCTAAAGAGAGTGAGTGCTGAGCTACTCCACCTTACTGGACACCTTACAGGAGTCACCAGGAAAAGGCAGTGCTTGGTGATGGGCCTCTTGCTAGGGGTCCCCTTGGTCTGCAGGAGGAATGGGAGGAGGACATGAGGCCAGGCAGAGCAGCCCCTGCTGCTGCAGCAGAGAGGGACAGGAGGGCGAACTGGGCTCCTTCCCCCCCTGCGGGTACAGGACATCCCTCCTCCTCAGGACCTCCTCCACCAGGACCTCCAGTGCCGTGTCCGAGATCCTGTGGGCCCTCTCCCTCGGTCCCTGAGCCCTCCTGAAACCTGCGCTGTGTGCCAGCCCGAGCGCTCCACACCTTCAGTGGAAGTGGGTGAGTGGAGCCAACAGATCCCGCTCCACCAAAATTGCATCTAATCAGCGCTCGAGTGCTAAACCCGCAGGCGTCTGTTTCAGCCTCCAGGCAAGTTCAAATGACGGTAATCAGCAATTAGGACCAATTGCGGCTAAAACCAGACTTTCAAACAGGCGGGTCTTATTAGCACAGCACCCATTCAGTGCCTGGCTTCACCCTTTGGCCAAAAATAACCCCCTAAGTTTTCACCTCCATTACCCAACACATTCCGAGTGTTGATCTTTGACATCTGTGCTAAACTTTTCTTTCACCAGTGTTAACCCCTGCCCCCTTGTTCAAACCTGAAGGTATTGCTCCGTATTAACCTTATCCACACTGTTTAGTATCTGGCGTATTTCTACAAGGTCCCCATTCAGCCACCTCTTTTCCAGGTTGAAGACCCCCAGTTTCTCTGTCACTCAATCTTGTGACGTTGTGATCAGCTTCACGGCTCTTTGACACCAGTGGGTCAGGCCTACGGCTCCTCTCTGTAACACCCCCCTGACTGGAATGTTTTCCTCAGAAGAAGAGATTTGAGTTGTGTTCACTGGAACGTTGATGGTTAAGAGGGAAATCTAATGGAAGAATCAAATTCTGAATGGCTATGAGAAGGTGGATACGAACATACGAAAATGGGCAGGAAAGGAGCAGCTGCTCCACCAAGCCTGCCGCACGCTCGAGCCTGAAGCTGGTGTGTTAGACATGGCCTTCTTTTCCAGAAGCCAAGTCGAGTATGTCTAATCGCCCCTCCTCTTTCCTGGTGATCATAACAAGCATCTCTTCGGATCCTTTCAAGCATTTTCCCAGTGATCGATGTCAGGCTGATAGACCTGTAGTTCCCCGGCGACGATTTGTCCCCTGTTTTGAGCTAGCTTGCAGTCTAAGGGAACTATCCCTGACTCTATTGAACTATTGGAGATACAGACAAGCTGCTCACAGAGCACCCGCCCATCTCTTTAATCACCCTTGGGTGGACCTGGAGATTTCCTATTCTATCCAAGATGACATCCCGATCTATTTTCTTTTTGAAAACAGTGAAAGGTTTTGGTCAGTTAATCAGTGAGAAGGGGCCACAAACTCAGGGTTAGTGATGGAGAGCCTAAAGAGGAGGGCAGAAGGATTCGTTAATGCAAAGTCTTATTGGGATATAGAATCCATTACAATCGACTGTTGAAGCCCAGAAGGTCAGCACTTGCGGGGAATTCGATATAAACACTCAAGGAAAAATATTAAAGGTTTCAGGGAAAGAGAACAGTTTTTTTTAAAACACAGTTTGATACAACTGCGTGTCTCGCGAAGGCAATCCAGAGTTACTGCGATTCTCGTGCTGCAATCGCCTGTCCGAGCAACACTGGGGGTTCAGCTGGGCTTGAGGGGGGAAAGGGTTAATATCCTTCCTCGCGTCCCGAGCGCAAACATTCCCCCGGTGCTTGGCTCCACGCCAAGAGCAACATTTCTTCATTGGGATCATGTCGGCGTGTCGACTGTGAATAGGCCTGATAAATTTGAAAATGTGTTGCTGCAAATCACATGGTAGGAATGTTTAGACTGTAATTAAAGAGAGTCTCACTTTACACACCCTCCGCCAGAGTGCTCATACTTCACAATAAACTCGAACAAAACACCATTACCTTCAGCGAGCTGGTGACTTCGCAGTGCCCGGGGACACAGGCACCTCCCCCACCCCACTCCCAGGATGGTCACCGACACTTGGCTCTGTGAACGGTTTGGGTTCACGCTCTGGAACAGTCGGAGGGCAGAGTGTCGGGCGGGGGGGTGAGCTGTGGGGTGGGGCTGGTGGATGTTTTACTGTTTTGGTGTCAGTGGCCCCCCCTAACCTTAGTACCTCACAGAGGATAGAATCGTAGCCCACATGAAGCAGCCACACAAGAGGGAGGGAGGGAGCGAGAGAGGGAGGGAGAGAGGGAGGAAGGGAGGGAGGGAGCGAGGGAGGGAAGGAGGGAGGGAGGGAGCGAGCGAGGGAGAGAGAGAGGGAGGGAGCGAGGGAGGGAGAGAGGGAGGGAGGGAGGGAGCGAGGGAGGGAGAGAGGGAGGGAGGGAGTGAGGGAGGAAGGGAAGGAGGGAGGGAGGGATGGAGAGAGGGAGGGAGGGAGGAGGAGGGAGGGAGGGAGGGAGAGAGAGGGAGGAAGGGAGGGAGGGAGCGAGAGAGGGAGGGAGCAAGGGAGGGAGCGAGGGAGGGAGCGAGGGAGGGAGGGAAGAAGGGAGGGAGGGAGAGAGAGTGAGGGGGAGGGAGGGAAAGAGGAAGGGAGGGAGAGAGAGAGGGAGGGAGGGAAAGAGGGAGGAGAGACAGAGGGAGGGAGGGAGGGAGGAGAGAGGGAGGGAGGGAGGGAGGGAGAGATGGAGGGAAGGATGGAGGGAGAGAGCGAAGGAGGGAGAGAGCAAGAGAGGGGGAGGTAGAGAGGGAGGGAAGGAGGGAGGGAATGGGGAGAAGGGAGCGAGTCAGTTGCTGTTGCTGCTTGGCTTTGTATCTGTTTCCTTTAAGTGAGTTGCCACTACGGTCACAATGATGCCTCGGCATTCCTCATGATTGGCTATTTGGACCATCATGCAGCAGATTGCTGATTTCACCGGCTCAGGAGAGCTCGGCCGCACCACAGAGCCTGGCACCAGCCAAGAGCTTTCATGTGAACACAGGTTAGGAGCTGATACCACAAGCCTGTGCGGATGGCCTGAGGGCAGTGTTGAAATACTCTGCTCATCTCCCTACGCCTGCAAGCATCGTATCCGGAGCCTTGGCTGACTCCATGGCTTCACTTGACTGCCCTGAGTGATCACGCAGCCTCACCATGGGAAGAATTAAATGCATTTCTTAAAATAGAATTCTGTATAAAAACATTCCACCTGGCCTTTCAGAGGGTCAGTTTCCGGGATTGTGGCAGTCGTCACCAGACCTGTTTAGCTTCCAGGTACCTTCTGTTTTAAATATATCAAGTCAGCTTCCCAGAATAAACTTGTTAAAGTGTTCATCAGCATTCAGTCTCAGTACAGTCCCAGTACAGTCCCAGTACAGTTCCCCAGTGCAGTCCCAGTACAGTTCCCCAGTGCAGTCCCAGTACAGTTCCCCAGTGCAGTCCCAGTACAGCCCCAGTACAGTCCCAGTGCAGTCCCAATACAGTCCCAGTGCAGTCCCAGTACAGTTCCCCAGTGCAGTCCCAGTACAGTTCCCCAGTGCAGTCCCAGTACAGCCCCAGTACAGTCCCAGTACAGTTCCCCAGTGCAGTCCCAGTGCAGTCCCAGTACAGTCCCAGTGCAGTCCCAGTACAGTTCCCCAGTGCAGTCCCAGTGCAGTCCCAGTACAGTTCCCCAGTACAGTCCCAGTACAGTTCCCCAGTGCAGTCCCAGTACAGTTCCCCAGTGCAGTCCCAGTACAGTTCCCCAGTGCAGTCCCAGTACAGTCCCAGTACAGTTCCCCAGTGCAGTCCCAGTACAGTCCCAGTACAGTTCCCCAGTGCAGTCCCAGTACAGTCCCAATACAGTCCCAGTACAGTCCCAGTACAGTTCCCCTGCGCAGTTCCCCAGTGCAGTCCCAGTACAGTCCCAATACAGTCCCAGTACAGTCCCAGTACAGTTCCCCTGCGCAGTTCCCCAGTGCAGTCCCAGTACAGTCCCAATACAGTCCCAGTACAGTTACCCTGCGCAGTTCCCCAGTGCAGTCCCAGTGCAGTTCCAGTACAGTTCCCCAGTACAGTCCCAGTACAGTTCCCCAGTGCAGTCCCAGTACAGTTCCCCAGTACAGTCCCAGTACAGTTTCCCAGCGCAGTTCCTATCCTTTAGCAGGGGAATCTTTTCACTCCCCTCCCCCTAATTTATTCCCCTCCTCCTCTGAAGACACTGCTCCTTGTTGGGATACGGCTCCATATGACCAAGTGTGTGCTGAGACACTGAGCATCGGCAGGCTATTCCACCACAGGAGCATCGCAGCCAGGCCTGACCCTGTCCTCATCCGACCTTCACCTCCCGCACCTTCCAGCCAGAATCCCTGGATAACAATCCTGGGCACTCCTGCCCCTCCCTAGCCGAGACTGCTGTACGGCTGCAGTTACACCACAGTGAGATTAGGCGAGGGATCGAAGCTGGCCTCGCCTACAACATCCCGTTGTGATACAGATAGTCACGAAAAGCTAAGGTGCACAAGCACTTTAACTGCAATACTTAAAGAAGCTTTACATATTAAGAATCTGTTAAGGCCGCGTGGCACTGTGGGTTGTCAAAGATTGAGGTGACTGCTGGATAAATGTACAGAACCATTTACAATTCAAAGTTCCTTAGCAACACATTGGGCCATTTTTAGGTGGGATCTGTTTAACGCCCTGCTCCTGCAGATTCAGCTCTGAGTCCATTGCTTTTCATGGCAATTAGAATATCCCTATTGTGATCTGGAGCTGAGCTAACTTATAGACCAGGGATTAACTCCACATTTACTGGCCAGTACAGAACGGGACACATTGGAGGCTGGGTTTGCTCACTGTAGAAGCTTAGGGTGTTGTAACAAGGCTGCATTGTATTAATCGGGACGCGTATCACTGGGACAGGTAAGGTTGTGGTTTACGCTGGATGTGACGAGTATTCCCGGCCCCTGACAGTTGTTATCCTGAGGGAGCCGGGCACCGTGTGCGTCAGGAGCTCAGGGCTGAACGTCGTGTGTCTTGCCAGTTTAAGGAGAGGCAGAACCATTAAAGGCAAAGAGCAAAGTTCGAGCTCGTGCTTCTCGCATCACCAACACAAAGTCCATTGTGGCTGCTCACTCGCCCCTGAATGATTTTTCTGCTGTTGTAATTAATCAAATGTCTTTTATTGTAGTGTGTGTGCTAACTGCTCTGAGGCTGGTCCGTGACAGGTGCAAGGCCCCGAACAATGAGTTAGGATGTCGTCACCACTCAGCACCGCTCCCAGCTCACCTGACTGCAGATCTGCTTCCCCCCTCAGTGGCCGGCACTTTATTCTATTTCATTCTTTTGTCCTGTTTGGGGCCAGAAAAATAAGACAGTCACTAATAAATCCAATGGGGAATTCAGGAGAAACTTCTTTACCCAGAGAGTGGTGAGAATGTGGAACTCGCTCCCACAGGGAGTGGTTGAGGCGAAGAGCACAGATACATTTAAGGGGAAGCTCGATAAACACACGAGGGAGAAAGGAATAGAAGGATATGGTGATCGGGTGAGATGAAGAGGGGTGGGAGGAGGCTCGTGTGGAGCAGAAACACCGGCACGGACCAGTTGGGCCGAATGGCCTGTTTCTGTGCCGCACATTCTAAGTAATTCTATGTAAAGCTCCTCTGCCCCCGCCGCCAGGTGAGATAGTCCCCACTGGACTCACCTCCTCCGCCGTCCTGTACCATCAGTGTTGCCGGCCAGGAGTGACTGTTCATGGACATAGGATCCATTCCCTGGTTATCTCCATGCCTGGGCACAGTGGCTGAGACTAAGACTTGTCTTAAGAACGTGAATCCTAGTTGAGGCGGAGGTGTAAAATTCAGCGCTGGAACCTCAAGAGTTAAATATCTGATCACTGTAGCGTGAAGCCACCAAATCTTGTTTATTTCAAATTTTTATCTGTTGAAAGAGACACTTCTGCGTTCTTGGCATTCCCTGCACTCCGTAAATTGGAACTCTTATTGAAAAGAAACACTTCCTTTTAAGATGTGTTGACACAATATCACCTGGTGCAGCCGTGCCTCAAAGATTGTCGGTAACACCTTCAGCATTGCTGGACGCCAAGACAAAGACCAACATGATATCCGTGCCAGCCCAATCTGTGCCACCTAACACACCAAGTCTGGCACACGTTCTAGCCCAGGAGAGGGCCAGGAATGTGTCAAATCCGTCCAGTGCCAGCTGGACAGCTAATTCAGAACCAGCTGGTAGCAAAGGGACTGCTATGACCATCAGCATTGATGGACTAGCTGTGTCAGTTCTCCAGTCTGACCCTTGTTCCCTCATCAAGCTGATGGAGAGGTCCCAGCACCAACCAGTGCCAAGGCTGTTAAGAAGAGATGAGGGAGAGCTTGGTCCCAGTACCGGACGGGCACTGATGATGTATCCACCTCCATCAGTTAGTTTCAACTCTCCGAACTTCTTGAAAAATGATGAAGCGATTCAGTGGAGTTTAGAGTTCTACCACAGAGCCACAGCTGATACTTCAGGAAAAGCCTATTGGGTCGAACAATCCAATCCCTTCTTCACTGATCAGCTCATATCCCCATCTCACCGTATCCTTCGAGCCCACCTACCCATCTCACCGTATCCCTCAAGCCCACCTACCCATCGCACCGTATCCCTCGAGCCCACCTACCCATCTCACCGTATCCCTCGAGCCCACCTACCCATCTCACCGTATCCCTCGAGCCCACCTACCCATCTCAGCGTATCCCTCGAGCCCACCTACCCATCTCAGCGTATCCCTCGAGCCCACCTACCCCATCTCACCGTATCCCTCGAGCCCACCTACCCATCTCACCATATCCCTCGAGCCCACCTACCCCATCTCACCGTATCCCTCGAGCCCACCTACCCATCTCACCGTATCCCTCGAGCCCACCTACCCCATCTCACCGTATCCCTCGAGCCCACCTACCCCGTCTCACCTGTCCGTCTCCATGTGTTTGAACTCTTGCTGTTCACAGCCAGCGAGTGAA
Source organism: Squalus acanthias (assembly GCA_030390025.1). Lineage (NCBI taxonomy): Eukaryota > Metazoa > Chordata > Chondrichthyes > Squaliformes > Squalidae > Squalus > Squalus acanthias. The sequence goes on along the minus strand of CM059437.1, from coordinate 1,691,422 downwards.
GGCCTATCAGATACCTCGCCAAGCAGCTAGCACCAGAAACTCTCCAGCACAATGGATGTGAGGCCTTTATTGATTACTGAGACAAGCGAACAAATTGCTTATTATTTACAGGCTGTGGGGAAACAACATCAAAGCTAGCCCATTAACCACCGACCGTCTCACAGCCATTTAAAAAAAACTTGCGTGAATACGCTATGCTTAAAAACATAACATTTAAAGCAACTCTTTTTCCAAATCCTTTCTGTGGAAAATTACCAAAACAGGACATTCCATTACTGAAATTCCTTTGTGTGTACAGGCGATGAATGAGGTAGAATGTGAGGTTACCAGCCATTGGCATCCATTATTCTTTGAGTGTAGTCTACCCACTATGTACCAGGGTGGTCCTTCATATCTCTCTCTCCTCCCCTCTCCTCTCCTCTCCCCATCTCTCCTTTCCTCTCCTCCTCTCCTCCTCTCCTCCCCTCTCCTCCTCTCCTCCCCATCTCTCCTCTCCTCTGCTCTCCTCTCCTCTCCTCCCCTCTCCTCTCGTCTCCCCATCTCTCCTCTCCTCTGCTCTCCTCTCCTCCCCTCTCCTCTCCTCTCCTCTCCCCATCTCTCCTCTCCTCTCCTCTCCTCCTCCCCTCTCCTCCCCTCCTCCCCTCTCCTCCCCTCCTCCCCTCTCCTCATCTCTCCTCTCCTCCCCTCTCCTCCCCTCTCCTCTCCTCCCCTCTCCTCTCCTCCCCTCCTCCCCTCTCCTCTCCTCTCCTCTCCCCATCTCTCCTCTCCTCCCCTCTCCTCCTCTCCTCTCCTCCCCTCCTCCCCTCTCCTCTGCTCTCCTCCTCTCCTCTCTGAATCTGCTGACACAAGGGGCTGGTACGTACATTCCTTCTCACAGTGACAGTAGAAGGGAGTCACCTCCTGAAGGTGGGTGGCAAAAGCATCTGCTTTCAATGTCAAGTGGGAGAGGCACCTTTGATTAATGTGAAACACTGGATGCCAAAAAGGTTAATGCGCGGTTATAGAAAAACCATGTATATATTTAATAACATAATCACATTCTTTGGGCCTTCCACGTATAATAGCCTCTTTGTTTTCAGTTATCTGATACCTGATTGAGTCGGTCTAACGAGGAATAATTAGGCTGGTTGGAATGTGGGTCAACAAACACTGATATTGGGACAATGTCCTGCTTTGTGCTGGAGCCTCGCACAACACAAACTGGCTTTTCCGCACCTGCGGAGTTGATATTAAACAATGAAAGATCATTCCACGCTGTGTCTCAGAACTGGAGGTGCCTGAAGATCAGGTGCAGACATTTCCTTTGAGGACCTTCCCAAAGTCCTTGAGACCAGTGTCAGCTGGGATTGGGATGACCAGGGCAGTGGTCTGAGTTGGCCCTGCCCTCTCAGGACCATGGGTGTCGGTAAACCGTGGCGTGTTGTCCACAATTTCCGGACATGTGCTACCACCAGCGTGAACGTGGAAAATTGGGACCAATGTGTAATTCCTTGCTTTGCATTGCACTCAGACAAAAATTAACCGCGCAAAAAAGATTAAGGTTTGAATATAAGAAACAATACTCGGGCTTCCCGTACAATCTGTTTCACTGGCAGCAGGGTCAGTAACCAGAGGACACAGATTTATGATAATTGGCAAAAAGACCAAGTTATCTGAATCTGAGACACAAGGGGCTGGTACGTACATTCCTTCTCACAGTGACAGTAGAAGGGAGTCACCTCCTGAAGGTGGGTGGCAAAAGCATCTGCTTTCAATGTCAAGTGGGAGAGGCACCTTTGATGAATGTGAAACACGCAGAGATGAGGAGAAATGTTTTTACGCAGCGAGTTGTTGTGATCAGGAATGTGCTGCCTGAAAGGGCGGTGGAAGCAGATTCAATAGTAACTTTCAAAAGGGAATTGGATAAATACTTGAAAAGGAGAAATTTGCTTTTCTATGTTTCTATATTTCTATGTTTCTAGGTTTGCAGGGCTCTGGGGAAAGAGCAAGGGGGAGTGGGACTAATTGGAGAGCTCTTTCAAAGAGCCGGCACAGGCACGATGGGCCGAATGGCCTCCTTCTGTGCTGTAATCTCACCTTCCCTCACCCTTCCCCAGCTCTGGCTTACCATCTCACAACAGCAGCAGAGCCCAGTGAAGTGACTCAGTAGTTGCCTCCCAAAGGGAATGTAGACTTAGTGGTCACATTCAAGGAGGAGACCAGGCTATCAAACCTTCAGTGAATGGATGCACTGTGGGGTGAGGCTCTGAGCCGTGAAGACTCACAACATCCCAAGTGAGATCCCGAACTCAGTCAATCTCAGCATGGAGAGGCTACAGGCAGAGTCTTTAGACTGAAGGGAAGGAAACAGGCTTGGGTTGGTACTAGTCATCAGCTGCAATCCAGTATGCTCCAATTCGTACTGTCAGTGAGGACAGGATGGAGTGAGCTCTGATATATCCCATAGTTAAGCTACAGCTGCACAAAGTCCTGGTTAGACCACACCTGGAGCACTGTGAGCAGTTCTGGGCACCACACCTTAGGAAGGATATATTGGCCTTGGAGGGAGTGCAGTGTAGGTTTACCAGAAGGATACCCGGACTCCAGGGGTTAAGTTACGAGGAGAGATTACACAAACTGGGGTTGTATTCCCTGGAATTTAGAAGGTTAAGGGGTGATGTTATCGAAGTTTTCAAGATATTAAGGGGAACAGATAGGGTAGATAGAGAGAAACTATTTCCGCTGGTTGGGGAGTCTCGGACTAGGGGGCATAGTCTAAAAATTAGAGCCAGACCTTTAAGGAGTGAAATTAGGAAACACTTCTACACACAGAGGGGGCTAAATTCGGTTGATTTGCGCCTCCCGTTAACGCCCTAAGAGGGCGCTAACGGGCGCTAACAGGGCGCAAATCAACTAGCGCCTGGGCGCAGCGCCGCTAACACCTCCCGCGAAATTCAGCGGGAGGTTAGTGGCGGCGCTAACCGTTTGCGCCGCCGGCGATGACGTCATCGCCGTGTGCAGCGCCCCGCTCGCACCCTGGCTGTAGTATTGGGTGGCGCCCCCCCCCCCCCCCCCGACTTACCGCTGGACGCTATGTCCGACGGGGTCAGGGGGGCCTACCTGCGGCCGGGGCGGCGCTAGTTAAAGGGGATATGGTGGGCGGCCATTTTTGTTGCTGGCCACCTGCCAGCACCTGCCCCCGTTGCTGTCCCCGGCCCCCATGAAGCCCCCCCCCCGCGGGGTGCCGGCTGCTCTCCGTGAGCCCGGCACTCCTCTTGAGTGCCGGGCTCGTTTGCCGGCACTCCCGATCCCTGGTAGCCCAGCTGGGCCCCGGGTCACGCTGCGCCAGGCCCCTCCCCTTTAATAAGGGGAGGAAAGCCTGCAGTACCGCGGCACGTAGCGCCGCGATATTGGCTCGCAGCGCCCCAAGAGGGACACGGGGCACTTCCAGTAGCGCCCCTCCTCCCTCCTCCCTCTCGGGGCGCTACCTGGAAAAATCAGCCGCGGGGGCGCTAACTTTTTCGCGGCGCTAAAATTAGCGTCCCGGCGAAGGTAGCCCCCAATTTCTTCCACAAACGGCAATTGATGCTGGATCAATTGTTAATCTTAAATCTGAGATTGATAGATTTCTGTTAACCAAAGGTATTAAGGGATATGGGCCAAAGGCGGGAATATGGAGTTAGGTTGCAGATCAGCCATGATCTCATTGAATGGCGGAACAGGCTCGAGGGGCTGAATGGCCTCCTCCTGTTCCTATGTTCAAGGGCCTCAGCAGCACCCACTCTCCAGGCCAATGTTTGAAATATAGTCACGGGCAAGGGTGCCAGTGTCTGTGGAACTGAACTGCAGTCAGAATCACCGCCTTCAGGAGCACAAGGCAAGGGGAGGAAACCAGGAAATGAAAACACAGACGGGCAGATTCCTGCATCAATCGGAGACAGAGGGATACGGGCTCAGTGTGTGAGCAAGGGATGAGCGAGAGGTCTGAGCCAGTCTGTACGTAGGAATCAATGACCCGGAGAGCAATGCTAGAGAGAACTGTACATGACGCTCCCCCTAATGTATATTGCTCATTTCCCGCTGTTTCCTTTAGTCACATTGGAGGCCGATCCAGAAACTCCAGTTAGAATTCCCAGTGCATGATGCAACCTTCAGAAGCTGGTTCAGTCCCACACCGGGCGGTGCTCTCCCGCTCCCCGGGGCTCAGTCCCACACCGGGCGGTGCTCTCCCGCTCCCCGGGGCTCAGTCCCACACCGGGCGGTGCTCCCCGGGGCTCAGTCCCACACCGGGTGGTGCTCCCCGGGGCTCAGTCCCACACCGGGCGGTGCTCTACCGCTCCCCGGGGCTCAGTCCCACACCGGGCGGTGCTCCCCGGGGCTCAGTCCCACACCGGGCGGTGCTCCCCGGGGCTCAGTCCCACACCGGGCGGTGCTCTCCCGCTCCCCGGGGCTCAGTCCCACACCGGGCGGTGCTCCCCGGGGCTCAGTCCCACACCGGGCGGTGCTCCCCGGGGCTCAGTCCCACACCGGGCGGTGCTCTCCTGCTCCCCGGGGCTCAGTCCCACACCGGGCGGTGCTCCCCTGCTCTGTGAGGTTTGGTACCTCACTGTGGGGAAGGGTTTGAGAGTGCTCTTGTATGCTTTTGATTAGAAGGTGATTAATTATCTGTCATTTTCTCTCTCAGCTGCTGAGATGGACTATATGGCGTTGGAGCAGGATGTGAGCACCAGGCTGGACAACTTGTACCAAGTGGGGAATCTGCAGAAGGATGTGGTGTCGATACTGCCCAATGGTCATATGACCTCCAGCCAGCCTGGCCCTCAGCCCACACTGCTGGGTCAGAGGTCACAGCCTGTTCACATACAAGTGAAAAGGTACGATAGTCTGATAGCAGGAATTGGTACAATCACAGTGCGATCTAACACTCCATATCTACAGAATTCAAGCATAAATTCTATTTAAAATGGAGCAGGTTAGCCAATGGGGCTTCAAGAGGCCGTTTACCCAAACGTCAAATACCAGCCCAGTAATAGGTCGCATCGCAGGAGAGAAGATGGAGGAGGATAGAGGGGTGAGAGTGGAGGAGAGAAGGTGGAGGGTGATGGAGGGGGTGAGAGTGGAGGAGAGAAGGTGGAGCGTGATGGAGGGGGTGAGAGTGGAGGAGAGAAGGTGGAGGGTGATGGAGGGGGTGAGAGTGGAGGAGAGAAGGTGGAGCGTGATGGAGGGGGTGAGAGTGAGGAGAGGTGATGGAAGATGATTTACTTCAGTTAATGGACCTCGTGCTGATTTACATGAGTTACAGGGATCCCCGTGACGTTGGTTGGTGAGGAGGTTCCATTGGGGTTTGGAGATGAACCAACTTATTACAAACTCCTCCTAACCTCCCACTATCTGAAGTTGCATTTGAGTGAGGAGCAGGCTCCAAAACTTCAATAATCACCATTCAATAGTTTATTTACAAAGTTGCTGAAGTATTTTGAATTTATTGCAGGCAGCTGAAGGAGGAAGAGCTGCAGACGACATCACTCCCAACCATCCCCAACCCGTTCCCCGAACTCTGCAGCCCGTCCAGTTCCCCGACCCTCAGTGGCCGTCCCAAGGCTCCGGCAGGTGCAGGCACACAGGTGAGTACCACACCTGGAATGGAATAATCCGTTTCCCAATGTCTCCTCTCCACACCTGCCCGCAGACTCCGAGCACGCAGGAGGACCTCTGGAGGAGAGAGTAAAGCTGGTGGGGGAGGGGGAGGGGAGGGGAGTGGGAGGGGTGGGGTGTCCTCGGGGGAGTGTTTGCTAGTGCTGTTGGGGAGGGTTTAAACTAAAATGGCAGGGGGTTGGAACCTGTGCAGGGAAACAGAGGAAAGGGAAGCAAGGATAGAAGCAAAAGACAGGAAGGAGAAAAGCAAAAGTGGAAGGCAGAGAAATCAAGGGTGTAAATCAAACAGGGCTACAATAAATAATAATTCTAAAAGGATAAGAGTGTTAAAAAAACAAGCCTGAAGGCTTTGTGTCTTAATGCGAGGAGCATTCGTAATAAGGTGGATGAATTAGCTGCGCAAATAGATGTAAACGGATATGATATCATTGGAATTACGGAGACATGGCTCCAGGGTGACCAAGGCTGGGAATTCAACATCCAGGGGTATTCAATATTCAGGAAGGACAGGCAAAAAGGAAAAGGAGGTGGGGTAGCATTGCTGGTTAAAGAGGAGATTAACACAATAATAAGGAAGGATATTAGCTTTGATGACGTGGAATCTGTATGGGTAGAGCTGAGAAATACCAAGGGGCAGAAAATGTTAGTGCGAGTTGTATACAGACCCCCAAACAGTAATGCTGAAGTTGGGGATGGCATTAAATGGGAAATTAGAGACGCGTGCAATAAGGGCACAGCAGTTATCATGGGTGACTTTAATCTACATATAGATTGGGCTAACCAAATTAGTAACAATACTGTGGAGGAGGAATTCCTAGAGTGTATATAGGATGGTTTCCTGGACCAATATGTCGAGGAACCAACTAGAGATCAGGCCATCTTAGACTGGGTATTATGTAATGAGAAAGGATTAATTAGCAATCTTGTTGTGCGAGGCCCCTTGGGGAGGAGCGATCATAATATGATAGAATTCTTCATTAAGATGGAGAGTGAAGTAGTTGACTCAGAGACTAGGGTCCTGAATTTAAATAAAGGAAACTATGATGGTATGAGGTGCGAGTTGGCTAGGATGGATTGGGGAGCGTTACTTGAAGGGTTGACGGTGGATAGGCAATGGCAAACATTTAAAGATCGCATGGATGAACTACAGAATTTGTTCCTGGCATGCTCTTCTACACTCCTTATTGAACCAGGGTTGGTCCCCTGGCTTGATGGTAATGGCAGAGTGAGGGATATGCCGGGCCATGAGGTTAAAGATTGTGGTGGAATACAATTCTGCTGCTGCCCCACAGCACCTCATGGATGCCCAGTTTTGAGCTGCTAGATCTGTTCTGTAAAGTTAAGGCACATGGGATTGGGGGCAAGGTTTTGACTTGGATAGAGAACTGGTTGGCGGACAGAAAGCAAAGAGTAGGAATTAATGGGTCTTTTTCCGAGTGGCAAGCAGTGACTAGTGGGGTACCGCAGGGATCGGTCCTTGGACCCCAGCTATTCACAATATACATTAATGATCTAGATAAGGGAACTAAATGTAATATCTCCAAGTTTGCAGATGACACAAAGCTGGGTGGGAGTGTGTGCTGCGAGAAGGATACCGAGAAACTCCAGGATGATTTGGACAGGTTGGGTGAGTGGGCAGAAGCGTGGCAGATGCAATATAACATGGATAAATGCGAGGTTATCCACTTTGGTGTCAAAAACAGAAAGGCAGACTATTATCTGAATGGCAATAGATTGGGAGAAGGGGAAGTGCAACGAGACCTGGGTGTCCTTGTGCACCAGTCGCTGAAGGTAAGCATGCAGGTGCAGCAGGCGGTGAAGAAGACAAATGGTATGTTGGCCTTCATAGCGAAAGGGTTTGAGTATAGGAACAGGATGTCCTGCTGCAGTTGTACAGGGCCTTGGTGAGACCACACCTTGAGTATTGTGTGCAGTTTTGGTCGCCTTATCTGAGGAAGGATGTTCTTGCCATGGAGGGAGTTCAGCGAAGATTCACAAGGCTGATACCTGGGATGGCAGGAATGACATATGAGGAGAGATTGGGTCGATTGGGCTTATACTCGCTGGAGTATAGAAGAATGAGAGGGGATCTCATCGAAACATATAAAATTCTGACAGGTCTGGACAAACTAGATGCAGGAAGAATGTTCCCGATGGTCGGAGAGTCCAGAACCAGGGGTCATAATCTAAGGATAAGGGGTAAGCCATTTAGGACAGAAATGAGGAAGAATTTCTTCACCCAGAGAGTGGTGAACCTGTGGAATTCTCTACCACAGAAGGTAGTTGAGGCCAAGTCATTAAATATATTCAAGAATGAGTTAGATATATTTCTTAAAGCTAAAGGTATCAAGGGATATGGGGAGAAGGCAGGTACAGGGTACTGAGTTTGGATGATCAGCCATGATCTCATCGAATGGCGGAGCAGGCTCGAGGGGCCGAATGGCCTACTCCTGCTCCTATCTTCTATGTTTCTATGTTTCTATGAATCTATCCCATGATGCGGAGATGCCGGTGTTGGACTGGGGTGGACAAAAATGAGAAGTCGCACAACACCAGGTTATAGTCCAACAGTTTTATTTGAAATCACGAGCTTTCGGAGCGCTGCTCCTTCGTCAGGTAAAGTGAAGGAATACAAATCAGCAAAGCATATATAGACAGAGAACAATGTGTAGCGTACAATGTCAGACGACTACAGTAAATCTTTCTGACTGCCCTCCATCACACCTCGGCAGAGATACAATCAGGCCAGTCAGGAAGGCATCACAGCAAAGACACAGCAAAATACAGCTAAGACAATGAGGTGGGGTCACAGGGGGTCCAACGTGTCAAATGCTGCAGTCTGCAGTTAAGCTTTTTACTTTTTTTTTAAACTGGAAATTACATCTGTGAACAAGACAACGACGACTCTAGTCTGGACACACAACAACGCAAAATCATCGAGCAGAAACTGATAGCCAAATTCCGCACCCATGAGGACGGCCTCAACCGGAATCTTGGTTTCATGTCACGCTACATGACGTAGAGTCATCCAGACTCGAGTCGTCGTTGGCTTGTTCACAGATGTGATTTCCAGTTTTTAAAAAAAGTTAAAAGCTTAACCATACAGACTGCAGCATTTGACACGTTGGACCCCCTGTGACCCCACCTCATTGTCTTAGCTGTATTTTGCTGTGATGCCTTCCTGACTGGCCTGATTGTCTATCTGCCGAGGTGTGATGGAGGGCAGTCAGAAAGATTTACTGTAGTCGTCTGCCATTGTACGCTACACATTGTTCTCTGTCTATATATGCTTTGCTGATTTGTATTCCTTCACTTCACCTGACGAAGGAGCAGCGCTCCGAAAGCTCGTGATTTCAAATAAAACTGTTGGACTATAACCTGGTGTTGTGCGACTTCTCATTTTTATCCCATTTAGCACGGTGGTAGTGCCACACAACACGATGGAGGGTGTCCTCAGTGTGAAGATGGGACTTCGTCTCCACAATGACTGTGCGGTGGTCACTGCTACCAATACTGTCATGGACAGATGCATCTGCGACAGGTAGATTGGCGAGGACGAGGTCAAGTAGGTTTTTCCCTCGCATTGGTTCTCCATCACCACCTGTCGCAGGCCCAGACTGGCAGCTATGTCCTTCAGGACTCGGCCAGTAGTGGTGCTACCCAAGCCACTCTTGGTGATAGACATTGAAGTCCCCCACCCAAAGTACATTCTGTGCCCTTGCTACTCTCAGTGCTTCTTCCACAAGTGGTGTTCAACACAGAGGAAACATAGAAACATAGAATCTAGGAGCAGGAGTAGGCCATTCGGCCCGTCGAGCCTGCTCCACCATTCAATACGATCATGGCTGATCATCCAAATCCAGTACCCTGTCCCCTGCTTTAATCCCCACAGTACACATATCCCACCCTACCCCCGTAACCCCACGTATTTAATTCCCCCTAACATATCCCATCCTATCCCCATAACCCCACATATTTAATCCCCCCCTAACACTAAGGGTCAATTTATCATAGCCAAATCAACCTAACCCACACATTTTTGGACTGTGGGAGGAAACCGGAGCACCCGGAGGAAACCCACGCAGACACGGGGAGAATGTGCAAACTCCACACAGACAGTCACCCGAGGTCAGATTCGAACCCGGGTCCCTGGCGCTGTGAAGCACCAGTGCTAACCACTATGCCACCGTGTTGCCCGTACAGGAGTACTGATTCATCAGCTGAGGGAGGGTGGTAGGTGGTAATCAGCAGGAGGTTTCCTTGCCCATGCTTGACTTGAAGCCATGAGACTTCACGGGGTCAGGAGTCAATGCTGAGGACTCCCAGGGCCACTCCTTCCCGACTGTATACCACTGTCTCCACCCCTGGTGGATCTGTCCTGCCGGTGGGACAGGGCATACCCAGGGATGGTGATGGAGGAGTTTGGGGACATTGGCTGAAAGGTATGATTCTGTGAGTATGACTATGTCAGGCTGTTGCTTGACTAGTCTGTGGGACAGCTCTCCCAATTTTGGCACAAGTCCCCAGATGTTGGTGAGGAGGATGTTTCCAGGGTCGACTGGGCTGGGTGTGCCGTGTCCGTAGCCGGTGCCGAGGTCATCTGTCTGGTTTTATTCTTATTTGTAGTGGTTTATTAGGCCATTTCAGAGTCTGGAGTCACGTATAGGCCAGACCGGGTAAGGACAGCAGATTTCCTTCCCTGAAGGACATTAGTGAACCAGATGGGTTTTGACAGCAATCTGATAGTTTCACAGTCACCATCACTGATACTAGCTTTTTATTCTAGATTTATTTAATTAACTGAATTTCAATTCCCCAGCTGCCGTGGTGGGATTTGAACTCACGTCTCCAGATCATTAGTCCAAGCCCCTGGATTAATAGTCCAGTAACATAACCACTATGCTACCAGTCCTGGCCAATATTCAGCCCTTAAACAACATCACTAAAACAGATTATCTGGTCATTATCTCATTGCTGTTTGTGGGAGCTTGCTGTGTGCAAATTGGCTGCCGCGTTTCCTACATTATAACAGTGACTACACTTCAAAAAGTACTTCATTGGCTGTAAAGCGCGTTGGGACATCATGAGGTTGTGAAAGGCGCTGTAGAAATGCAAGTCTTTCTTTTTCTTTCAAAGTCAGAATTACCCCCAGTGAGCCCGGTTTGCCAGATTAACGACCGCTGTTACGTCGCTAATGAGTTGGGCTAACCGTGGACACCTGCCCTTTGAGTAATGCCACAGGGTCTTTAGCATCCACTGGAACAGCCAGACATCATCTACGGGGGCAGCACCTCTGACACTGCAGCACTCCCGCAATACTGTGCTCAGCCCAAAGTGGGGCTGGAAGCCACAAGCTGCTGACTCGGAGGGGAGCGCGGAGCTCGCTGAGCCATGGCCTGCACCCAAGCGCCAGTTACAGGGGCACATGATCTTCACCATATCCGTCTCGCTGACAGGCTCCCCAGGCAAACAAATACAGCTTTCCTTAATCCCTTAATTAAACAGTGACAGAGCAGAGGCTTTATTTAACAAAGGGCGGTTTTCGGAACACCTGTAGAAATAAGTAACTAACGCAGGAACCAGCTGACTTTGGTGTCGTGTTGCACTAGTGCAGAGGCCAGTTCAGGCTGTAGTTGTAAATATTGACCTGAGGCGTTTTGAAGTGCCCGAGTCTGAACAGATGCTGATAGCAAAAGGCCGTGTACAGAGGGACTGAAAAGGACACAGCCTTAATCCTCTGAAGCAATCAAATTAAAGGTGTTCATTCCCACAATGCAGTGGTGCCAACAGCATCCCATGTGGAGGAAGATTGGTAGCAACTATTTCACGAGTTGTGGATAGGTTTTGTGTTCTGACCTTCATAATGTCACCCACGAGCACTCTCTGTTACCCCACCCACAATGATTATTCCATCGTAATAATCACGTCAGGTTCCACATGTACGCTGACAACACCCAGCTCTACCTCACCACCGCTTCTTTCGACCCCTCCACGGTCTCTAAATTGTCAGACAGCTTGTCCGACATACAGTTCTGGACGAGCAGAAATTTCCTCCAGCTAAATATTGGGAAGACCGAAACCATTGTCTTTGTTCCCCGCCACAAACTCCGTTCCCTAGCCACTGACTCCATCCCTCTCCCTAACATCTGTCTGAGGCTGAACCAGACTGTTCGCAACCTTGGTGTCATATTTGACCCTGAAATGAGCTTCCGACCACATATCCGCAGCATAACAAAGACCGCCTACTTCCACCTCTGTAACATTGCCCGTCTCCGCCCTTGCCTCAGCTCATCCGCTGCTGAAACCCTCATCAATGCCTTTGTTACCTCTAGACTTGACTATTCCAATGCACTCCTGGCTGGCCTCCCACATTCCACCCTACGTAAACTTGAGGTCATCCAAGGTTCTGCTGCCCGTGTCCTAACTCACACCAAGTCCCGTTCACCCATCACCCTCTGTGCTCGCTGACCTACATTGGCTTCCGGTCCGGCAACGCCTTGATTTTAAAATTCTCATCCTTGTTTTCAAATCCCTCCATGGCCTCCCTCCCTATCTCTGTAATCTCCTCCAGCCCCACAACCCTCCGAGATCTCTGTGCTCCTCTAATTCTGGCATGTTGCTTATCCCAGAGATAGGGAGTTAGGATACTGGCAGCAGAGTTTGGATGAGCTGAGGTTTAAGAGGGGGGACGGTGGGATACTCTCACTCAGAGTTCTGGTTGCCACGACTGCACCCCATTGGTGTCATGTGCCTTAACAGAACCGCTGCCTCTTACAAGAGATCTGGCGGAACTCCCGAGGAATTCAGGGCCCTTCATTGTACAAGTGACCCGGGAGAGGTCTGGACCACGTGTGCCCGACCCCTGGACCCCGGCCCCCAACCCCTGGCCCTCGACCCCCGGCCCCCAACTCCCAACCCCTGGCCCTCGACCCCTGGCCCCCAACTCCCGACCCCTGAGCCCCGGCCCTCGACCCCTGGCCCCCAACTCCCGACCCCTGACCCTCGACCCCTGGCCCCCAACTTCCGACCCCTGACCCTTGGACCCTGGCCCATGGCCCCCGACCCCCAGCCCCCGACCCCCGACCCCCAGCCCCCAACTCCCGACCCCTGACCCCCAGCCCTCGGCCCCTGGCCCCCGGCCCCCAACCCCCAGCCCCCGATTGCACTGGTCCAGGCAGGATGACGTAGCAGGGCAGGCAGAAAGATTCCTGGCATCATCGAGAGCTCACACATTCAGCACCCATGAGCCTCTTGGATAAACTGGGAGACTTTTAAGGCACAAAAATAACAAGAAAGGTTTTCAACTGCAGAACCACCCTGATCCCAACACGCACACTCTGCCCCACCAGCTGCCCTTGAGCTGTCAAGTTTGAGCAGTGATAAATCCACAGCATTGTGGAACTGACTGTAGCTTCAGGATATCACGGGCTATAATTAGCATGACACTCAGGAATGGGAGCATTCGAACATCACCTCACACATTCCCAGTCACTGTACAGTCTCCTCTATCGAAACTCGCAGGTGATCATTTTCATTCCATGGGTGTGAGTGAGGGAGGCTCCTGGGAGTTCACGTATACAGAGTAATACTGTCACCACTTAGAGACAGCACGGAATCTCCAACAGCCCTGTGCCCAGACATCTGGTTAGTCACACTCAGTGGTAAGCTCTGGGAATTCCCTCCCTAAACCTCTCCGCCTCTCTCTCATCTTTTAAGACGCTCCTTAAAACCTACCTCTTTGACTCAGCTTTTGGTCACCTGCCCTAATATCTCCTTATGTGGTTCGGTGTCAAATCTTGTCTGATAAAACTCCTGGGAAGCGCCTTGAGATGTTTTACTATGTTAAAGACGCTATATAAATGCAAGTTGTTGTTGTTGGTTCGAAGGGCTGAGTTTGGAAAGTGGCTCTGGGGGAATGTTCCCTGATCAGATGTGATTATCGATACTGCTTGCCTGGGAGGAGAGAGTGGGATATCATGCGGCACGGGACAAGGGATGGGATATTGTGGGACCCCGATTCTATTGGGCATTTGCCGATTGGAACTGATGTCACCAGGGGGCGGAGCCAAGGGCGGGGACTCCCTGGGGGTTAACGGGGTGGGAAGGCAGCCAACCCCATTCTGAGGCCATCACCATACCGTTAACGCCAGGCGAAGGTCGGTGTAAATCGAGCCCAGTGGGCGATCAACACTTGGAGCCGATTCCCAGGCAGTGTGGAGAAAACCCCAGCATCATCTAACAAACCGCCTGCAGCAATGACTGAGTGTAGAGTTTGCTCGAGATTACGATGGGCTGAATGGCCTTCCTCATTCATCGTGTGGTTCACTGTGTTTGTGTAGAGTGGGGGTGATATCAGCTCAGCTGCCACCGTACAACTCTCCCCATTTACATTTCTGTTGACTGCATTAGGAACGATAGTGGGGAGAGATGTATAACGTGCGGCCAATCAGATATCGTCCCTTTTACACTATCGACAAAGTCAATATGACCCCCTGTGTTGTTACTGGCATCCTGGCTCTCTGCAGGTGAGCTCACTCTCTCAGTAACTGCATACCCTCTGCTTCAAAGGTCAGGTCCAGAGCTCTGATTCACAGTGTTGCCTAGTGACATTAAATATAACGTCTAGACACCGGTCATGCATCACGATTTATGGCCACTATAAATAGACTTAGTGCTGAGGTAAGAGAACCTAATCTAAACAGCTCACTGCTTGACCAAGTGTCTTAAAGTTATAGTCCATTCTTACTTTGGCAGCTCTCATTTTGAGAGGCGCGAGAGTGAGACGTGAGGCTCTGCGGTTTCTGGACAGCTTTGCGACAATGCCTGACCGAGGAGGCACCAGGACAAGGCAGCTCAGTAACCAGACGCTACCCCATCTGTCGCAGGGTATGTGCTGCAACAGCCCACACCTGGGAGCCCACAGCTGGAGCGGCTCGAGCACTAACCCCGCCACTGCTGAACTTTCAACATCTCAATATTAATGTTCCTGTTCAGGTTTAGATTTTCTCAACTGATTCAGTCCCATTTTAGCCAGAGTGAGTGTGAGTGTGTCACTGTGAATGTGTCGGTGTGTCGCTCTGTGTGTGTGTGTGTGGGAGAGACAGGGAGATGTACAGTGCAGGGTCTGGTGTATTGGGGATGTTCAGTGCAGGGTCTGGTGTATTGGGGATGTTCAGGGTCTGGTGTATTGGGGATGTTCAGTGCAGGGTCTGGTGTATTGGGGATGTTCAGGGTCTGGTGTATTGGGGATGTTCAGGGTCTGGTGTATTGGGGATGTTCAGGGTCTGGTGTATTGAGGATGTTCAGGGTCTGGTGTATTGGGGATGTTCAGTGCAGGGTCTGGTGTATTGGGGATGTTCAGGGTCTGGTGTATTGAGGATGTTCAGGGTCTGGTGTATTGGGGATGTTCAGGGTCTGGTGTATTGGGGATGTTCAGTGCAGGGTCTGGTGTATTGGGGATGTTCAGGGTCTGGTGTATTGGGGATGTTCAGGGTCTGGTGTATTGGGGATGTTCAGTGCAGGGTCTGGTGTATTGGGGATGTTCAGGGTCTGGTGTATTGGGGATGTTCAGGGTCTGGTGTATTGGGGATGTTCAGGGTCTGGTGTATTGGGGATGTTCAGGGTCTGGTGTATTGAGGATGTTCAGGGTCTGGTGTATTGGGGATGTTCAGGGTCTGGTGTATTGAGGATGTTCGGTGCAGGGTCTGGTGTATTGAGGATGTTCAGGGTCTGGTGTATTGAGGATGTTCAGGGTCTGGTGTATTGAGGATGTTCAGGGTCTGGTGTATTGGGGATGTTCGGTGCAGGGTCTGGTGTATTGGGGATGTTCAGTGCAGGGTCTGGTGTATTGGGGATGTTCAGGGTCTGGTGTATTGGGGATGTTCAGGGTCTGGTGTATTGGGGATGTTCAGGGTCTGGTGTATTGAGGATGTTCAGGGTCTGGTGTATTGGGGATGTTCAGGGTCTGGTGTATTGAGGATGTTCAGGGTCTGGTGTATTGGGGATGTTCAGGGTCTGGTGTATTGAGGATGTTCGGTGCAGGGTCTGGTGTATTGAGGATGTTCAGGGTCTGGTGTATTGAGGATGTTCAGGGTCTGGTGTATTGAGGATGTTCAGGGTCTGGTGTATTGGGGATGTTCGGTGCAGGGTCTGGTGTATTGGGGATGTTCAGTGCAGGGTCTGGTGTATTGGGGATGTTCAGGGTCTGGTGTATTGGGGATGTTCAGGGTCTGGTGTATTGGGGATGTTCAGGGTCTGGTGTATTGGGGATGTTCAGTGCAGGGTCTGGTGTATTGGGGATGTTCAGGGTCTGGTGTATTGGGGATGTTCAGGGTCTGGTGTATTGAGGATGTTCAGGGTCTGGTGTATTGGGGATGTTCGGTGCAGGGTCTGGTGTATTGGGGATGTTCAGTGCAGGGTCTGGTGTATTGAGGATGTTCAGGGTCTGGTGTATTGAGGATGTTCAGGGTCTGGTGTATTGGGGATGTTCAGGGTCTGGTGTATTGGGGATGTTCAGGGTCTGGTGTATTGGGGATGTTCAGGGTCTGGTGTATTGAGGATGTTCAGGGTCTGGTGTATTGAGGATGTTCAGGGTCTGGTGTATTGGGGATGTTCAGGGTCTGGTGTATTGGGGATGTTCAGGGTCTGGTGTATTGAGGATGTTCAGGGTCTGGTGTATTGAGGATGTTCAGGGTCTGGTGTATTGGGGATGTTCAGGGTCTGGTGTATTGGGGATGTTCAGGGTCTGGTGTATTGGGGATGTTCAGGGTCTGGTGTATTGAGGATGTTCAGGGTCTGGTGTATTGAGGATGTTCAGGGTCTGGTGTATTGGGGATGTTCAGGGTCTGGTGTATTGGGGATGTTCAGGGTCTGGTGTATTGGGGATGTTCAGGGTCTGGTGTATTGGGGATGTTCAGGGTCTGGTGTATTGAGGATGTTCAGGGTCTGGTGTATTGGGGATGTTCAGGGTCTGGTGTATTGAGGATGTTCAGGGTCTGGTGTATTGGGGATGTTCAGGGTCTGGTGTATTGGGGATGTTCAGGGTCTGGTGTATTGGGGATGTTCAGGGTCTGGTGTATTGAGGATGTTCAGGGTCTGGTGTATTGGGGATGTTCAGGGTCTGGTGTATTGAGGATGTTCAGGGTCTGGTGTATTGGGGATGTTCAGGGTCTGGTGTATTGGGGATGTTCAGGGTCTGGTGTATTGGGGATGTTCAGGGTCTGGTGTATTGGGGATGTTCAGGGTCTGGTGTATTGGGGATGTTCAGGGTCTGGTGTATTGGGGATGTTCAGGGTCTGGTGTATTGGGGATGTTCGGTGCAGGGTCTGGTGTATTGAGGATGTTCAGGGTCTGGTGTATTGGGGATGTTCGGTGCAGGGTCTGCTGTATTGGGAGGTGTTTAATTTTACGCTGTTTGCATTCCTCACCCTGAGGCCTGTCATTCTCTAACCAGGTATGCAGCATTCACAACCCTTGTACCTGGAGCACTGAGACCTGTCTCTGTACAGCAGCACCGCACGAGAGCAGGACAAGTCTTTTGAATTCTATTGAATTTGCATTTTTCTGGATAACTTGGGCACGAGAGAGTTTTGTGGATTATATTCCCCCTCCCACAGTTCGTATGTTAGGTTCTCTGTGGAGTTTAGTGTATTTTACAGGTGCACAGGCCCCATCCTAGGGGTTCCCAACCCTCCAGGATTGGCCTGAAGTCTCCAGGAATTGAAGATTAATCTCCAGGACTTCAGCTGTGAGCCACACCCGGGAGAGAAATCATTGGAGCATCAAAAAAATTGTGGGTTTTTTTTCCCATTTTCTTTCAACACTTTCATTTACCAATCATAAAAATATTGGAGATTGGAAAAAAGGCAGTTTGACACAGTCAAGAATCATCCGACGGGGTAACGGAGAGTCTGTTTTCTTTCCGGTTGGTGCGGACAGCAATAAACCGCGAGGATGGACATTTTAGGTGATCGATGGCGGGAATTGGGGGGCGGGACGTTTGGAGACAGGAAATCACCCGTTGAAATCTCCAGGACGATCCAGCCAGAGTTGGCAACTCTGCCTCATCCCCTTGTGATACCCTCTCTGTCACTTTAGTTACAAGGTGCACTTCACTACGAGGATTGCGGGAGATTGTTCTCGGGATGTCGCTGGCAAGGCCGGCATTTACTGCCCATCCCTAGTTGCCCTGAGAAGGTGGTGGTGAGCCTTCTCCTTGAGCCGCTGCAGCCCGTGTGGTGAAGGTGCTCCCACAATGGTTAAAGGCGCGAGGGAGCAGTGCGGCCGAGGGCTTGTGGTGCACAGGATGTCCCTGAGAATTCCTGGTGCTCCAGGGACCTCTCCAACAGAGTGCTGGGATCCCCCGGGGCCTCGTCAACAGAGTGCTGGGATCCCCCGGGGCCTCGGCAACAGAGTGCTGGGATCCCCCGGGGCCTCTCCAACAGAGTGCTGGGATCCCCCGGGGCCTCGGCAACAGAGTGCTGGGATCCCCCGGGGCCTCTCCAACAGAGTGCTGGGATCCCCCGGGGCCTCGTCAACAGAGTGCTGGGATCCCCCGGGGCCTCTCCAACAGAGTGCTGGGATCCCCCGGGGCCTCTCCAACAGAGTGCTGGGATCCCCCGGGGCCTCTCCAACAGAGTGCTGGGATCCCCCGGGGCCTCTCCAACAGAGTGCTGGGATCCCCCGGGGCCTCTCCAACAGAGTGCTGGGATCCCCCGGGGCCTCTCCAACAGAGTGCTGGGATCCCCCGGGGCCTCTCCAACAGAGTGCTGGGATCCCCCGGGGCCTCTCCAACAGAGTGCTGGGATCCCCCGGGGCCTCTCCAACAGAGTGCTGGGATCCCCCGGGGCCTCTCCAACAGAGTGCTGGGATCCCCCGGGGCCTCTCCAACAGAGTGCTGGGATCCCCCGGGGCCTCTCCAACAGAGTGCTGGGATCCCCCGGGGCCTCTCCAACAGAGTGCTGGGATCCCCCGGGGCCTCGGCAACAGAGTGCTGGGATCCCCCGGGGCCTCGGCAACAGAGTGCTGGGATCCCCCGGGGCCTCGGCAACAGAGTGCTGGGATCCCCCGGGGCCTCGGCAACAGAGTGCTGGGATCCCCCGGGGCCTCGGCAACAGAGTGCTGGGATCCCCCGGGGCCTCGGCAACAGAGTGCTGGGATCCCCCGGGGCCTCTCCAACAGAGTGCTGGGATCCCCCGGGGCCTCTCCAACAGAGTGCTGGGATCCCCCGGGGCCTCTCCAACAGAGTGCTGGGATCCCCCGGGGCCTCGGCAACAGAGTGCTGGGATCCCCCGGGGCCTCGGCAACAGAGTGCTGGGATCCCCCGGGGCCTCTCCAACAGAGTGCTGGGATCCCCCGGGGCCTCGGCAACAGAGTGCTGGGATCCCCCGGGGTCTCTCCAACAGAGTGCTGGGATCCCCCAGGGCCTCGGCAACAGAGTGCTGGGATCCCCCGGGGCCTCTCCAACAGAGTGCTGGGATCCCCCGGGGCCTCTCCAACAGAGTGCTGGGATCCCCCGGGGCCTCTCCAACAGAGTGCTGGGATCCCCCGGGGCCTCTCCAACAGAGTGCTGGGATCCCCCGGGGCCTCGTCAACAGAGTGCTGGGATCCCCCGGGGCCTCGTCAACAGGCGGCAGCCAGGGAAGGGTGCTGACTCTGCCCCTTTTTGCAGCAGGTACTTTCCTGGCAATGGGGAGGAGACTGGGATCTGCCACCTTGTGAATTATCGGCAAGTGGGCTCAGAAGGTACCATCCTGGTGGCACCCACAATAGGGGGGTCACGGCCTGGACTCCCAAAGAGGAGGCCAGTTGTTTTAGGAAGTACCTCCCGACCCCCCTTCTCCCATCCGCCCAGCAACGCCCGCAGTTCATGCCTGCCATGTCGTCGGCCCCTCGCTGACCCCATTCTATTAAGGCCTCCTCCCCCTGGACCCTACAAACCCGGTGACATTGGGGCCGGAGCCACAATCTCGGTGCAAGTGCCTGGATCGGGGCTGGTGGAATCTCGGCCCCAGTGTGAATGGGTCTATTTAATGAGTGTAGCTCCCGTTCACTGCCACTCGCTGTCTGTAGCGCTCGCGGATCGCTGCCTTCTCGAAGCCCCGACCGGCGCAAAGGCTTTCCCTCGGGCAGCGGCGTGAGATTTAACACCTGCTCATTGCGCATCGCCCTGGAGGGAAGGGATACCTGACATGGCGCATTGCTCACACCTTGCCCAACTCCTCCCATTGTAAACTAGCCGAATGGACGTGTGAATTTCAATATCGACAAATGTGAGCAGGAGCATTTTAGAAATATAGGAGCAGGAGTCGGCCATTCGGCCCTTCGAGCCTGCTCCGCCATTCAATATGATCATGGCTGATCCTCTATCTCAATACCATATTCCCGCTTTCTCCCCATACCCCTTGATGCCTTTTGTGTCTAGAAATCTATCTATCTCCTTCTTAAATATATTCAGTGACTTGGCCTCCACAGCCTTCTGTGGTAGTTGTGGTAGGAAGAATAAGGAGGCCTCACTCTGCGTGGATAATAAGTGGGGTCGAGGAGCAGAGGGATCGGGGGGTACAGATACACAAATCACTAAAAGGAGCGACGCAGGTTAATAATGCCGTAGAAAAGCAAACCAAGCACTGGGCTTCATTTCCAGAGGGATAGAATTGAAAAGTAGGGAAGTTGTGTTAAATCTGTATTGAACCTTGGTTAGACCACACTTGGAGCACTGTGCACAGTTCCGGTCTCCGTATACCTTGGTTAGACCACACCTGGAGCACTGTGCACAGTTCTGGTCTCCGTATACCTTGGTTAGACCACACTTGGAGCACTGTGCACAGTTCTGGTCGCCATGTTATAAAAAGGATATAGCGGCACTGGAGAAGGTGCAAAAAAAGTTTACAAGGATGAGACCATAACTGAGAGGTTCTAACTATCAGGAAAGATTGAACAGGCTGGGGCTCTTTTCTTTAGAAAAGAGAAGACTGAGGGATGACCTGATAGAGGTCTTTAAGATTATGACAGGGTTCGATAGGGTAGACGTAGAGAGGATGTTTCCACTTGTGGGGGAGACCAGAACTAGGGGCCATCAATATAAGACAGTCACTAATAAATCCAATAGGGAATTCAGGAGAAACTTCTTTCCCCAGAGAGTGGGGAGAATGTGGAACTCGCTACCACAGGGAGTGGTTGAGGCGAAGAGCAGAGATGCATTTAAGGGGAGGCTGGATAAACACATGAGGGAGGAAGGATTAGAAGGATATGTTGATGGGGTGAGATGAAGAGGGGTGGGAGGAGGCTCGAGTGGAGCAGAAACACCGGCACGGAGCAGTGGGGCCGAATGGCCTGTTTCTGTGCTGTACATTCGATGTGATTCATTTGCTGATCAGCAGCTACTGAGAGTCGGGAGCGTGTAACCCGAGCTCCACAATAGTGGTGCAGCGAATCTGCCTGCTCTCTAATCTACACTTGGTTTCGGGCACTATCTGCACAGAAACACAATCTGACACTTGTACACACGTCAGGTCTGTGCAGACTCGTCTGTCAGTGTCTGCTCCAGTGTGACAAAGACATAATTATGGTCTGTGTGTCTGATAACGATCGTTCCGGTTGGTGTCTTTCACCTGCTCAAGGTACGCCTTGCTGTCTCGTCGACCCGGTAACAGTGATGCTGTGGATTCTGATCATGGGTGGACCACAGGTTACTCTTAACAATTAAAACATTATCTGCACTCGCACAGAGCGCAGCCGAAACCAAGACAAATAAATCAGTCAGAGCCGAGCGGCAGGATAATGACCCTGGGCTTGTCATGAGTCAGGCGATACATGGAAGGTCCCTGTCAATCGCTTGAGTCACACACCTTGGTGCCGGGGTGACAAGGAGACAATTGTAATGCTAACAATCTCATGGCAAGCTGCTGAAAGCAGTGGCTTGGCAGCGAGAGTCGTGTAAACAGCTTGGTGAGAGCGTGGGTATTCATTTGCGTTCACAGTTAGTGCTGTAAAGATAAACGTTGGGCCCGGAGTTTTCTCTGAGATTGGAACCTGGAGGTTAGACCTGAAAACGCGCCCGTCCCCGCGCCAATTCTGCCGATAACACGTTACGCTCAGCGACTCTCGTTAGACTTCACCGTTCTATCGCTCGATCCTTCTATTCTCTCTCTCTATTTTACATAGGTGATTACCATCTACAGTGAAGATGGAATGAGGAGGTCACTTGAGGTCACGGCCACAGTGAAAGCTCGAGACATTTGCCACATGCTGGTGGAGAA
Source organism: Squalus acanthias (assembly GCA_030390025.1). NCBI lineage: Eukaryota > Metazoa > Chordata > Chondrichthyes > Squaliformes > Squalidae > Squalus > Squalus acanthias. Next base: position 1,669,529 of record CM059437.1, on the reverse strand, counting down.
GAATCGCTGCGTCGATGAGGAGAGCTGGACTCTGGTGGAGACGCACCCCGACTCTGCACTAGGTAACCGCAGCAACAGGGGTACCCCTCACCCCACACCCCTCACCCCTAACCCCACACCCCTAACCCCTCACCCCAACCCCTAACACCACACCCCAACCCCTAAGCCCTCACTCCTCACCCCACACACCTCACCCCTAACCCCTCACCCCAACCCCTAACACCACACCCCAACCCCTAAGCCCTCACCTCTCACCCCACACCCCTCACCTTTATCATCTCACCCTCACCCAAATCCCTCACCCTAACCCCTCACCCCTAACCCCTAACCCCTTACCCCACACCCCACACCCCTCACCCCACACCCCACACCCCACACCCCAACCCCTCACCCCACACCCCTAACCCCACACCCCTCACCCCTAACCCCTCACCTCTAACCCCTCACCCCACTCTTCTCACCCCTAACCCCACACCCCTAATCCCATATCCTCACCCCTCACCCTACACTCCTTACCCTTAACCCTGAACCCTCACCCCTAACCCTACACCCCTCACCCCTAACCCCACATTTAGAAGCATTTAGATGAGCACTTGAAACGCCATAGCATACAAGGCTACGGACCAAGTGCTGGAAAATGGGATTAGAATAGACAGGGCTTAATGGCCGGCGCGGACACGATGGGCCGAAGGGCCTCTTTCTGTGCTGTATAACTCTGTGACTCTATGACACACTCCTCACCACTAACCCCTCAACCTTAAACTTCACCCCACACCCCTAAACCTTCACCCCACACCCCACATCCTCTCCTGAACAAAGCCAGGAGAAGGGGTCGTAACCACTTGTGCTCACATTGGGCTGCATTAGAAATAAAGGCACAACGGTAATCCCCCCATGACTGAATAGCCTGACATGAATCACATGTTGGGGCAGTCAGCACCCAGAAACCCATCGCCAGTCAGAGCCTGTGCCTGCAGGGAGTGAGGTGTCGGTATCAACACACCCCCATTCTCATACCGGGGAACCCAGGGTGTCTGCACAAGCACTGTGGTTTACAACATTTCCTCAAGGGTTGTGGGGCCAGGCACAGTCCCCAGCTGCCAATAAAACCAGTTGCTCAGTAACACAAGTACTAAGAGTATGGACAAAAGAACATAAGAACATAAGAAATAAGAGCAGGAGTCGGCCATTCGGCCCCTCGAGCCTGCTCCGCCATTCAATAAGATCATGGCTGATCATCGACCTCAACTCCACTTTCCCGCCTGATGTCCGATTCCCCATGAGTCCAAAAATCTATCGATCTCAGCCTTGAATATACTCAAAGACTCAGCATTCACAGCCCTCTGGGGTAGAGAATTCCAAAGATTCACAACCCTCTGAGTGAAGAAATTCCTCCTCATCTCAGTCTTAAATGGCCGGCCCCTTATCCTGAGACTGTGACCCCTGGTTCTAGACACTCCAGCCAGGGGAAACAACCTCTCAGCATCTACCCTGTCAATCCCCTTCAGAATCTTGTATGTTTGAATGAGATCACCTCTCATTCTTCTAAACTCCAGAGAGTATCGGCCCATTCTACTCAATCGCTCCTCATAGGACAACCCTCATTCTCTCATATAAAACGAGGAAATAGTTAAACAAATATACCTGCTCTACATTTTCCTTCCTTACAATTGGGAATTCTCCCCGACCGGCTGCCCCTGATCTGGTAGAATGGATTTCGGGGTGAGACCGTGGGGACACAAACCTGGTATTCATTGACGAGATGATCGGATCCCGTGGTGTGGGGGTTGTAGGATTTATTTGAGAGGGTGAGCTGATGATGACTAACCCCCATCCCGTGATTAATACGTACAACCCGCTTCTCACTCTGTCTCTGCCAGAAAGGTGCTTAGAGGATCATGAGTCATTGCTGGAGGTCCAGGCAACCTGGGCCATCGACGGTGGAAGCAGATTCATCTTCAGAAAGCACTACGCCAAATACGAATTCTTCCGCAATCCTGAGGTAGGATTTTTTTTTTATTCGTTCCTGGGATGTGGGTGTCGCTGGCAAGGCCAGAATTTATTGCCCATCCCTAGTTGCCCTTGAGAAGGTGGTGGTGAACCGCCTTCTTGAACCGCTGCAGTCCGTGTGGTGAAGGTGCTCCCACAGTGCTGTTCGGGAGGGAGTTCCAGGATTTTGACCCAGCGACGATGAAGGATTGGCGATATACTTCTAAGTCAGGATGGTGTGTGACTTGGAGGGGAACTTGCAGGTGGTGGTGTTCCCATGTGCCTGCTGCCCTTGTCCTTCTAGGTGGAAGAGGTCGCGGGTTTGAGAGGTGCTGCCGAAGAAGCCTTGGCGAGTTGCTGCAGTGCATCTTGTAGATGGTACACACTGCAGCCACGGTACGCCGGTGGTGGAGGGAGTGAATGTTTAAGGTGGTGGATGGGGTGCCAATCAAGCGGGCTGCTTTGTCCTGGATGGTGTCGAGCTTCTTGAGCGTTGTTGGAGCTGCACTCATCCAGGCAAGTGGAGAGTATTCCATCACACTCCTGATTTGTGCCTTGTAGATGGTGGAAAGGCTTTGGGGAGTCAGGAGGTGAGACACTCACCGCAGAATACCAGCCTCTGACCTGCTCTTGTAGCTACAGATCTGTCTGAAAGTTACCGTGATTGGGTTTGTTTTAATGTGGATTCTCTAAATGAGATGTCAGCGCTTTGTTAGTATAGCTACTGGACCATGCTAATATAATAATCTGGGTAGAATTTTTCTCAAAGAGTGAGTGGGAATTTCGGACATTTCAGCCATTGACAAGCACATCATAATTAGACTTAATACAGCAAAATACCAAAACCTCCTCATTAATCCCAGAACACCTGGCCAGGTGCGGCCTTTTCAAGGATTAGGCAGCTTCAGTTTAGCTCCTAAACAGTTTGAAGTTGTGGCCACACTTGCAATGGCTAGAAAATTTAACAGAACCACAGAATCTTACAGCACAGAAGGAGGCCATTCGGCCCGTCGTGCCTGTGCTGGTTTGATGGCAAGTTGGCCCTGAATCTGACAGAAATCTGACTCCTTAAATAAATGTTATGTGCTATTTTAACTATATACTTGAAAAGGGATATGGGGATAGAGTGAGATGAAATAAGGAGGAGGCTGATGTTGAGCAAAAACGCCGGCACAGACCTGCTGGGCTGAATGGCCTGTTTCTGTGTGTAAATTCCATGGAATTCTATGATGGCTTCTTCGTAGTTGAAACATTTCTCAGTTGTCAGAAACTGATCGTGTACCCTAGCCGTGTGAAGCCTCTGATAGAGACGAGGTCGGGAAGGTTGCCAAGGCCACAGCTCCTCCAGGACCGGGTGTGGGGGCAGGAGAGGCGTCAGAACAAAGAGAATTCATGAGAAAAATAAGCAGCAAGTCAGCATTTTCTGATCTTTTCCTCGGACAGTCAGCAACAGGGTGAGATTATACAGAGACAGCGTGGAGTCAATGTTTGCTGTTAGCTTCAAGACAGATGCATTGGCACAGGGAAGGGAATTTTGAAAATCACTGCACTAAAAGGCTCGGGGAAGAGGGATTTAATGATCACATTTCTCTTTCTGTACAGCCATTTTTTCCGATGCAGTTGGTAGCAGGAAGTCTGGATGCGAATGCAGAAGTTCCACATTCACAGCTTGTACAGGTGAGAGACCCTCACACACTCACAGTAATCCAGTGAATGAGTGTGTCACAGAGTGAGCTTGTCACACAGTATGTGTCCTACAGCAAGTGTGCCACCGAGGTCGTGTGACTGTTTAGTTGCATGGTTAGAGAAAGGGTGTTGGAGGAGGTATGTCGGGGTGGGGGGAGATGTATTGAATTGAGTGTCCCAGGGATCAGTGTTGGGGGATCAGTGTTGGGGGATCAGTGTTGGGGAATTGGTGTTGGGGTTCGGTGTTGGGGGATCAGTGTTGGGGGATCAGTGTTGGGGGATCAGTGTTGGGGGATCGGTGTTGGGTTGGTGTTGGGGGATCAGTGTTGGGGGATCAGTGTTGGGGGATCAGTGTTGGGGGATCAGTGTTGGGGGATCGGTGTTGGGTTGGTGTTGGGGGATCGGTGTTGGGGGATTGGTGTTGCGGGATCAGTGTTGGGGGATCGGTGTTGGGGGATCAGTGTTGGGGGATCAGTGTTGGGGGATCGGTGTTGGGGGATCGGTGTTGGGGGATCGGTGTTGGGGGATCAGTGTTGGGGGATCAGTGTTGGGGGATCGGTGTTGGGGGATCGGTGTTGGGGGATCGGTGTTGGGGGATCGGTGTTGGGGGATCGGTGTTGGGGGATCAGTGTTGGGGGATCGGAGCTGGGGCCACTGCTATTTCTAATTTACATTAATGACCTGGATTCAATGGTCAAAGTTGCAGATGAAACCAAACTAGGAAAGACAGCGGAATCGAAGGAGTTCGGTGAGAATTGGGCAAAATATGTTAATTGGCAAAACAATGGCAGATGAAATTTAATATAGACAGTGTAAAGTGCTGCACATAGGAAAGGGAATAAACAACACGCTTACTCCATGAATGGGGCTGAAATAACCGAGGATGAAACTGAAAGAGACCCAGGAGGCTTAGTAAGCTCAACATGGCCAATCAATGCAGAGCACCAACCAACCACACCCATTGGATGTTCAACCACACAGACAAAACCACAAGATACACATCAGAGGAGGCCGCGATCAAACTCTACAGAGCTCTGGTCAGACCCACCTTGAGCACTGTGTCCAGTTCTGGTCAGACCCACCTAGAGCACTGTGTCCAGTTCTGGTCAGACCCACCTTGAGCACTGTGTCCAGTTCTGGTCAGACCCACCTTGAGCACTGTGTCCAGTTCTGGTCAGACCCACCTTGAGCACTGTGTCCAGTTCTGGTCAGACCCACCTTGAGCACTGTGTCCAGTTCTGGTCAGACCCACCTTGAGCACTGTGTCCAGTTCTGGTCAGACCCACCTTGAGCACTGTGTCCAGTCCTGGTCAGACTCACCTTGAGCACTGTGTCCAGTTCTGGTCAGACCCACCTTGAGCACTGTGTCCAGTTCTGGTCAGAGCCACCTTGAGCATTGTGTCCAGTTCTGGTCAGACCCACATTGAGCACTGTGTCCAGTTCTGGTCAGACCCACCTTGAGCACTGTGTCCAGTTCGGTCAGACCCACCTTGAGCACTGTGTCCAGTTCTGGTCAGACCCACCTTGAGCACTGTGTCCAGTTCTGGTCAGACCCACATTGAGCACTGTGTCCAGTTCTGGTCAGACCCACCTTGAGCACTGTGTCCAGTTCTGGTCAGACCCACCTTGAGCACTGTGTCCAGTTCTGGTCAGACCCACCTTGAGCACTGTGTCCAGTTCTGGTCAGACCCACATTGAGCACTGTGTCCAGTTCTGGTCAGACCCACATTGAGCACTGTGTCCAGTTCTGGTCAGACCCACCTTGAGCACTGTGTCCAGTTCTGGTCAAACCCACCTTGAGCACTGTGTCCAGTTCTGGTCAAACCCACCTTGAGCACTGTGTCCAGTTCTGGTCAGACCCACCTTGAGCACTGTGTCCAGTTCTGGTCAGTGAGACACAAGGGAGACATTCAAACACTGGAGACAGAGCAGGGAGGAGCCACGAGTCTGATCCTAGTCTCAGGGTCTGAGTTATGGGGAGAGACTGCAGACATTTGGGATTTTCAGCAATGTGTGAGAGGCGATCTTATCGAGAGATGTAAGATAGTTAAGGGAATAGAAAAAGCAAACCCAGAATATTACTTTAAACTAAACTGGTAGGACAAGGAGACACAGTAGAAACCAGTAAAGGTAATTCCAGCACTGATATCAGAGAGTGATCAATATGTGGAATAAACTCGCAGGTAGCGGAGGGGAGGCAGAAACACTGGCGTTATTCCAGAAACAATGGGATGCTGCAGCGAGGGGAGGGGCGTTGGGCATCTCTCTGATTGATGGGCCGAATGGCGGGGCCGTGCGATGAGCTTCGCGGGTCACAGGGACAAAGTAACTCGGGATGTAGAGAGTGGCGCAGAATGATCTGTAGGGCCTGGTCCTGATTGGTTGACATATTTAAAGGGTGAGGAGCTTCCTCTATTTATCAGACATTTAAAGAAAACTTTTTCTTCCTTCAAGAATTTCCTAAATGCGAGGAACTGTCCCGAGATACAGGGCTTCCTCCACATTAAAGATAAAGGGAAGAGAACCTGGAGACGATTGTATTTTTTCCTGAGGAGGTCCGGCTTCTATTACTCCACCAAAGGAACGTCCAAGGTGAGTGACAATCTCTGGCACCATTTCTCTCTTTCACCAACAGACCTCGCGTCACATCAGACGGTGACATCATGGGAATGTGTCACTTGACACAGATCTATCAGACGGTGACATAGGAACATAGGAACAGGAGGAGGCCATTCAGCCCCTCGAGCCTGTTCTGCCATTCAATGAGATCATGGCTGATCTGCGACCTAACTCCATATACCCGCCTTTGGCCCATATCCCTTAATACCTTTGGTTAACAGAAAGCTATCAATCTTAAAATTAACCATTGACCTAGCATCAATTGCCGTTTGCGGAAGAGAGTTCCAAACTTCTACCACCCTTTGTGTGTACAAGTGTTTCCTAATTTCACTCCTGAAAGGTCTGGCTCTAATTTTTAGGCTATGCCCCCTAGTCCTAGAATCCCCAACCAGTGACATCATGGGAATGTGTCACGTGATGCCGGTCTATTCGAGGTAGCATCATGTGATACTGTCAATTCTGACATAGACTGTATGTAATCCAAAACATCACCATTTCTCAGTCATTCTCCCACCCAACCTGTTGCCTGTCTTGGCTGTAGGATGATGCTGGGAGGATGTGTAGGCCGACTCTCAGACACGTGTCAGTGCAGGAGTTGATCAGGTTCTGTCTTACATAGAATAGATTACATAGAACGTACAGCACAAAAACAGGCCATTCGGCCCAACTGGTCCATGTCGGTGTTTATGCTCCACACCAGCCTCCTCCCCCCTTACTTCATCTCACCCCATCAGCATATCCTTCTATTCCTTTCTCCCTCGTGTGCTTATCTAGACAGCTTGCTATCATTCTGCTACCTGTTCCCTGACTCCACATGCTCTGAACTTAGTCATGAGTCTACTATGCAGTACTTTATCGAACGCCTTTTGAAAATCCAAATATATTACATCTATTACATTACCCTTATCCACCCTTTCTGTTACTTCTTCAAAGAATTCAATAAGGTTGGTCAAGCATGACCTTCCCTTTTGAAATCCACGCTGACTATTCTTTATTATACTTTTGGTTTCTACATGTTTTTCTATTACATCTTTGAGTAAGGATTCCATTATCTTTCCTACCATCGATGTTAAGCTAACTGGTCTATAGTTCCCTAGACTTGTTCTATCTCCCTTTTTAAATATAGGAATCACATTAGCTGTCCGCCATTCCTCTGGCACTAGTCCCTTTACTAATAATTTTTTATATAAATGTAATAGCGCCTCTGCTATCTCTTCCCTAACTTCTTTTAATATGCGTGGTTGCAATCCATCTGAACCAGGGGTTTTATCTTCTCTGAGTTTGATTAGTTTGTCAATTATCTCCCCATTTCTATCTTAGATGTCATGATATCTTCTTCTCCTGTTATCTCCACCCTGTTAGTCTCCCTGGTAAATATTGCGGGTCTGCATTGGTTGGATATGTTTGGTGTCGAGTCAAAGACTCCCAGGTCTGTATCAGCTCCATTCATGAAGCATAAGGCGTCTAGTTTTTCTCACAATGTGTAAACTTCACATGCCATTGTTCTGCCCTCTCAGATATTTCTCCTTTCTGAATTCATGCTGACTGCTGTTAGCCAGGTTACTGTTGAACAGATATCCCTCGAGGTTACTCCTGCTAATCGATTTTTTTAAAATTTGTTCCTGGGATGTGGGCATTGCTGGCAGGGCCAGCATTTATTGCCCATCCCTAATTGCCCTTGAGAAGGTGGTGGTGAGCCGCCTTCTTGAACCGCTGCAGTCCGTGTGGTGAAGGTGCTCCCACAGTGCTGTTAGGGAGGGAGTTCCAGGATTTTGACCCAGCGATGATGAAGGAACAGCCGATATATTTCCAAGTCAGGATGGTGTGTGACTTGGAGGGGAACTTGCAGGTGGTGGTGTTCCCATGCGCCTGCTGCCCTTGTCCTTCTAGGTGGTAGAGGTCGCGGGTTTGGGAAGTGCTGTCGAAGAAGCCTTGGCGAGTTGCTGCAGTGCATCTTGTAGATGGTACACACTGCAGCCACCGTACGCCGCTGGTGGAGGGAGTGAATGTTTAATGTGGTGGATGGGGTGCCAATCAAGCGAGCTGCTTTGTCCTGGATGATGTTGAGCTTCTTGAGTGTTGCTGGAGCTGCACTCATCCAGGCAAGTGGAGAGTATTCCATCACACTCCTTACTTGTGCCTTGTAGATGGTGGAAAGGCTTTGGGGAATCAGGAGGTGAGACACTCGCCCCAGAATACCCAGCCTCTGACCTGCTCTTGTTGCCACAGTATTTATGAATCGATTCCGCTATTTTACATGGAATGGAAGTATGATGAATGAGTCTGCAGTTACTTGGATCTGATTTATCCCTTTATTACTAACTAGCTGATCTCACGAGTTAATTATGTAGAAAGGGAAGAGACTCGAGCTGTTTCATGAGCCCAGAATCTGCCAACTTTAATCATGAAATTAGGGTTAATGACAGGGCTGAGACACTAAAGCAGCTTTCAAACACGTGTAAGGAACTAAAGGCCGAGGATTCCTTTGTGTGTCGATGCAGAACTTTAAAGACTTGATGACGAACTTGCACCATTCAAGTGGAAAGGACAAAAAATGCATTCAAGAAATGAGCTGACAGATTTACTATAAAGTCTGGTTTTGGACGCTTGCTAAACTAATTTGTGGGATTAAAGGATTATCTGATTGTTGTTTTCTGCAGTCAACACGCAGGAGTGACAGAGACATTCTGACCTGTTGCCCATTCGAGCACACAATGCCACAATTGAAATATTGAATTAGTGCATTCTGCGTTAATTGACAATAATCTCCCTCCAGCATATCACAGGGATCCATAGAATCTCACAGCACAGGAGGAGGCCATCGGTCCATCGTGCCTGTGCCGGCTCTTTGAAAGAGCTCTCATAGAAACATAGAATCTAGGAGCAGGAGTAGGCCATTCGGCCCATCGAGCCTGCTCCACCATTCAATACGATCATGGCTGATCATCCAAATCCAGTACCCTGTCCCTGCTTTAATCCCCACAGTACACATATCCCACCCTACCCCCGTAACCCCACGTATTTAATTCCCCCTAACATATCCCATCCTATCCCCATAACCCCACATATTTAATCCCCCCCTAACACTAAGGGTCAATTTTTTTATCATAGCCAAATCAACCTAACCCGCACATTTTTGGACTGTGGGAGGAAACCGGAGCACCCGGAGGAAACCCACGCAGACACGGGGAGAATGTGCAAACTCCACACAGACAGTCACCCAAGGTCAGATTCGAACCCGGGTCCCTGGCGCTGTGAGGCACCAGTGCTAACCACTATGCCACCGTGTTGCCCAAGTAGTCCCACTCCCCCCTGCTCTTTCCCCACAGCCCTGCAACTTTTTCCTTTTTTAGTATTTAAACAATCCCCTTTTGAAAGTTACTATTGAATCTGCTTCCACCGCCCTTTCAGGCAGCGCATTCCAGATCACAACAACTCACTGCGTAAAAAGATTCTCCTCATCTCCCCTCTGGTTCTTTTGCCAATTACCTTCAATCTGTGTCCTCTGGTTACCGACCCTCCTGCCACTGGAAACAGTTTCTCCTTATTTACTCTATCAAAACCATTCATGATTTTGAACACCTCCATCAAATCTCCCCTTAATCTTCTCTGCTCTAAGGAGAACAACCCCAGCTTCTCCAGTCTCTCCACATAACTGAAGCCCCTCATCCCCGGAACCATTCTAGTAAATCTCCTCTGCACCCTCTCCAAGGCCTCGACATCCTTCCTAAAGTGTGGTGCCCAGAATTAGACACAATACTCCAGCTGGGGCCGAACCACTGTTTATAAAGGTTTACCATAACTCCCTTGCCTCTGGACTCTATTCCTCTGTTAATAAAGCCAAGGATCCCGTATGCTTTTTTAACAGCCTTCTCAACTTGTCCTGCCTCCTTCAAAGATTTGTGTACAAACTCCCCCAGGTCTCTCTGTTCCTTTAAAATTGTACCCTTTAGTTTTTATTGCCTCTCATTCTTCTGACTACAAAGAATCACTTCACACTTCTCTCCGTTAAATTTCATCTGCCGTGTGTCTGCCCATTTCACCAGTCTGTCTGTGTCTTCCTGAAGTCTGTTACTATCCGCCTCACTGTTCACTACATTTCTGAGTTTGGTGTCTTCTGCAAACTTTGAGGTTATGCTCTGTATAACCAATCCAGCTCATTCATATATTTGCTTTTCTCAACAGGAACCACGGCACCTTCAGTATTTTGCTGATGTGAATGAAAGTAACATTTACACAGTTACGAGCAGAAAGATGTACAACGCACCAACAGACTTTGGGTTCTGTATAAAGGTAGACGTGTGTGTGTGTGTTACAGACTGCAAACACTGGGTGGCAGCATTCGCTGTAAATGTATTTTATTTTGAGTTTCGGGAAATCTGTGAACTTTGACTCTCTTTGGGCTATTCTGCGTCTGAAAAGTGCCTGTGATAAATTCCTGATATCCCGTCCAGTCCAGCATCACATCTCCCATAAATCAAAACTTCCTTCAGCGCAGGCTTAATGGATTGAACCATCCTGGTCAGCACCAGTGTGTCCCAGTGTGCCCAGTGTGTTCCAGTGTGTTCCAGTGTGCCCAGTGTGTCCCAGTGTGTTCCAGTGTTTCCCAGTGCACCCCAGTGTGTTCCAGTGTGCCCAGTGTGTCCCAGTGTGTTCCAGTGCACCCCAGTGTGTCCCAGTGTGTCCCAGTGTGCCCAGTGTTTCCCAGTGTGTTCCAGTGTGTCCCAGTGTGCCCAGTGTTTCCCAGTGTGTTCCAGTGCACCCCAGTGTTTCCCAGTGTGTTCCAGTGCACCCCAGTGTGTTCCAGTGCACCCCAGTGTGTTCCAGTGTGCCCAGTGTGTTCCAGTGCACCCCAGTGTGTTCCAGTGCACCCCAGTGTGCCCAGTGTGTTCCAGTGCACCCCAGTGTGTTCCAGTGCACCCCAGTGTGTTCCAGTGTGCCCCAGTGTGCCCAGTGTGTTCCAGTGCACCCCAGTGTTTCCCAGTGCACCCCAGTGTGTTCCAGTGTGCCCCAGTGTGTTCCAGTGCACCCCAGTGTTTCCCAGTGCACCCCAGTGTGTTCCAGTGTGCCCCAGTGTTTCCCAGTGTGTCCCAGTGCACCCCAGTGTGTTCCAGTGCACCCCAGTGTTTCCCAGTGTTTCCCAGTGTGTCCCAGTGTGCCCCAGTGCGCCTCAGGCCTTGACTCCGTGTAAGACGTTTAAATTCACCCGGTCCTTTAACCCGTCCAACAGTTTGCAAAGTTCAGACCCGTGGAACAGACAACATAAAATACTTGGGGGCAAAATTGGGTTGCTTTGCGCCTCCCATTAGCACCCTAAGGGTTGATAACGGGGCGCAAAGCAACTAGCGCCCAGGCGCGGCGCCACTAACGCCTCCCGCGAAATTTAGCGGGAGGTTAGCGGCGGCACTAACCGCTAGCGCCCCGCAGCGCTGCGCCTCCAGCGATGACGTGATCGCCATGCGCAGCGCCCCGCTCACGCCCCAGCTGCAAACTTCGGTCGTGCCCCCTGACGTACCGCCGGACGCTATGTCTGACAGGGTCGGGGGGGCGTACGTGTGGCCGGGGCGGCGATATTTAAACGGGAGGTGCCGGGCTCTTTTGCCGGCACCCCGATCCCTGATGGTCCAGCAGGGCCCCGGTGCGCGAAGGGCTAGGCCCCACTCCTTTAATCAGGGGAAGGAGGCCTGCAGTACCGCGGCGCTACGTGCCGACGCGCGTGGCACTGTTGCACGTAGCGCCGCGATATTGAGCTGGAGCAGCCCAAGAGGGAGGGGGAGCGCTTCCAGTAGCATCCCGCCTCCTGCTTGGGGCGCTACCACTCAATTTCGGGCGTGGGGACACTAACTTTTTCGGGCACTAATAGTAGCGCCCCGGTGAAGTTAGCGCCCCAAAGGGGGCGTGGCCCAATTTTCCCCCCAAGGATTCGGGAATAACTTTCTTTTACTTAAAAATCAACAAGAGGTTACAAGCAATTTCGCTCACATTCGCCTATTACAGGCACGATTCTTCTGATTTACTTTAAGCTCAAGTGATTATAAGTAAATCACATTCGTGCTAACACCCTCGAGCGGTCGGTTCGGCGGTGACTAGTTCCTCTGGAACTGGCAACTGACCAAGTTGCCCGACTACAGCCCCGAGTGTCCTTTAGCAGCACCTTTGAATCCCCGAAACTTGGCAACCCACCCACGGCAATCATGTCCCAGACTGTGTGAGTGATGGTCAGTTTCTCTCTTCTTGTTATCGGTGGTCGGTCATCAGACCTCAAGGCCGGTTACATTCCGCAGTCTGAAGATGTTCCTGTTTTTGCAGTGATTCCACAGTTCAATAGTCTGTTCCTACAGAACTCTCAAGCTCTGTTCACTTATCTGTTGAAGGACAGCTGGCAGCCTTCACAGCTTTAACCGCAGCATCTTATTTTTGCAAAAGTTCTCTAAGCAACCAGTCTCTTGGCCTCGCGAAGCATGCTGGTACATAAAATGTGTTCAACTTTAATGTTGCTCAAGTTATAGCAAAATGATGTATTCTTACAGTGTGACTGCCTCCCCTGTTACACAATCTCAATCCGGAGCTGAACATTTCTACCCCGGGTCTGACCCGGTTGCACTGATGTTAATCGAGCTCCCTCACACTGTCACTCAGTAACCCCTCTCCCCCAGCACCCTGTGTTACTGACTGTATCTCTACTGATGTTAATCCAGCTCCCTCACACTGTCACTCAGTAACCCCTCTCCCCCAGCGCCCTGTGTCACTGACTGTATCTCTACTGATGTTAATCCAGCTCCCTCACACTGTCACTCAGTAACCCCTCTCCCCCAGCGCCCTGTGTCACTGACTGTATCTCTACTGATGTTAATCCAGCTCCCTCACACTGTCACTCAGTAATCCCTCCCCCAGCGCCCTGTATTACTGACTGTATCTCTACTGATGTTAATCCAGCTCCCTCACACTGTCACTCAGTAACCCCTCTCCCCAGCGCCCTGTGTTACTGACTGTATCTCTACTGATGTTAATCCAGCTCCCTCACACTGTCACTCAGTAACCCCTCTCCCCCAGCGCCCTGTGTTACTGACTGTATCTCTACTGATGTTAATCCAGCTCCCTCACACTGTCACTCAGTAACCCCTCCCCCAGCGCCCTGTATTACTGACTGTATCTCTACTGATGTTAATCCAGCTCCCTCACACTGTCACTCAGTAACCCCTCTCCCCAGCGCCCTGTGTTACTGACTGTATCTCTACTGATGTTAATCCAGCTCCCTCACACTGTCACTCAGTAACCCCTCTCCCCAGCGCCCTGTGTTACTGACTGTATCTCTACTGATGTTAATCCAGCTCCCTCACACTGTCACTCAGTAACCCCTCTCCCCCAGCGCTCTGTGTTACTGACTGTATCTCTACTGATGTTAATCCAGCTCCCTCACACTGTCACTCAGTAACCCCTCTCCCCCAGCGCCCTGTGTTACTGACTGTATCTCTACTGATGTTAATCCAGCTCCCTCACACTGTCACTCAGTAACCCCTCTCCCTCAGCGCCCTGTGTTACTGACTGTATCTCTACTGATGTTAATCCAGCTCCCTCACACTGTCACTCAGTAACCCCTCTCCCCCAGCGCCCTGTGTTACTGACTGTATCTCTACTGATGTTAATCCAGCTCCCTCACACTGTCACTCAGTAACCCCTCTCCCCCAGCACTCTGTGTCTGTTTTTGATGATGTTCCTCCCTGTTCACAGTTTTACAGGATGAGCAATAGTCGGAAGGATCTGGGCCTGCTTTTCTCGGAGGACGAGCAGAGCCGGACCTGCTGGATGACAGCGTTCCGCCTTTTCAAGGTAAATCTGATTAATGGCAACGGATTAACGGGTTAGTGATGAAGCCTGGGGTGTGGGCGGGCGGGGCATGGGTCCAGGTCAGTGTGCAACGGGGATTGATGGTCTCGGGGTTGGGGGGGGAGCCAGGGGCGGGCGGGGGGGGGGGGGTCAGATCTTGGGGGATCTCTGGGGGTCTCGGGGTGTCTTGGGGGGGGGGGTCTCGCCTCCCGGCTGACCCGAAATCCATTGAAGCCTTTCAAGTTTTAAAGGGAGGAATTTCCTGGGAACTCTTCGGCGCGACCCTTGACACGGGGGCTGGGATTCCAGATCTGGTTGTGACCGCCCCTGCCCTCCGAACCGGAATTGAAAGCGCCAGTCTGAACTGGGCTTAATCCCAAGGGAAACGGGTTCTGACCCATATTCCAGACCAGCCCCCTCCCCCCAGGCAGAAATCAGGATTCCGCACTCACTAAACCCAGGAATTCTGGGGCCCTGATCTGGACTTGGAAAAATACTTGAAGGGGGAGAAATTACAGGCCTGTGGGGAAAGAGCGGGAGTGGGACTAATTGGAGAGCTCGTTCACAGAACCAGCACAGGCACCATGGGCCGAATGGCCTCGTTCTGTGCTGTAAGATTCTATGATCTCTCCACGTGCCTCGACTTGCTGGTATTCCCTGCTGGTATTTTCTCTGGGTATTCTCTGCTGGTATTCTCTGCTGGTATCCTTTGCTGTTTATCCCTGCTGCTATTCTCTGCTGGTATTCCCTGCTGGTATTCTCTGCTGTTTATCCCTGCTGGTATTTTCTGCTGTATTCTCTGCTGGTATTCTCTGCTGGTATTCTCTGCTGTTTATCCCTGCTGGTATTCTCTGCTGGTATTCTCTGTTTTTATCCTTGCTCGTATTCTCTGCTGGTATTCTCTGCTGGTATTCTCTGTTTTTATCCTTGCTGGTATTCTCTGCTGGTATTGTCTGCTGGTAACTATGTCTCTTTGTTCCATAGCTGGGCGCGCAGCTCTGCCTGAACTACCAGATAACACAACACAACAAGAAACAGCAATCCTGGATCCAGCCGTCCCCTGTGGTGAGTCTGTCCCCCTCCGCCCCCCTCCCCCAGGAGACATCAGAGATTCCCCCCAGCCCCTAGACCCCAGACACTGCCCCTAGACCCCAGACACTGCTCCTAAACCCCAGCCACTGCCCCTAGACCCCAGACACTGCCTCTAGACCCCAGACACTGCTCCTAAACCCCAGACACTGCCCCTAAACCCCAGACACTGCCCCTAGACCCCAGACACTGCCCCTAGACCTCAGACACTGCCCCTAAACCCCAGACACTGCCCCTAAACCCCAGACACTTCCCCTAGACCCCAGACACTGCCCCTAGACCCCAGACACTGCCCCTAGACCCCAGGCACTGCCCCTAGACCACAGACACTGCCCCTAGACCCCAGACACTGCCCCTAAACCCCAGACACTGCCCCTAGACCCCAGACACTGCCCCTAGACCCCAGACACTGCCCCTAAACCCCAGACACTGCCCCTAGACCCCAGACGCTGCCCCTAGACCCCAGACGCTGCTCCTAAACCCCAGACACTGCTCCTAAACCCCAGACACTGCTCCTAAACCCCAGACACTGCTCCTAAACCCCAGACACTGCCCCTAAACCCCAGACACTGCCCCTAGACCCCAGACACTGCCCCTAGACGCCAGACACTGCCCCTAGACCCCAGACACAGCCCCTAGAGCCCAGACACTGCCCCTAAACCCCAGACACTGCCCCTAGACCCCAGACACTGCCCCTAGACCCCAGACACTGCCTCTAGACCCCAGACACTGCCTCTAGACCCCAGACACTGCCTCTAAACCCCAGACACTGCCTCTAGACCCCAGACACTGCCTCTAGACCCCAGACACTGCCTCTAGACCCCAGACACTGCCTCTAAACCCCAGACACTGCCTCTAAACCCCAGACACTGCCCCTAAACCCCAGACACTGCCTCTAGACCCCAGACACTGCCTCTAAACCCCAGACACTGCCCCTAAACCCCAGACACTGCCCCTAAACCCCAGACACTGCCCCTAAACCCCAGACACTGCCTCTAGACCCCAGACACTGCCTCTAAACCCCAGACACTGCCCCTAAACCCCAGACACTGCCCCTAAACCCCAGACACTGCCTCTAGACCCCAGACACTGCCCCTAAACCCCAGACACTGCCCCTAAACCCCAGACACTGCCCCTAGACCCCAGACACTGACCCTAGACCTCAGACACTGCCCCCAAACCCCAGACACTGCCTCTAGACCCCAGACACTGCCCCATAACCCCAGACACTGCCCCTAGACCCCAGACACTGCCCCCAAACCCCAGACACTGCCCCTAGACCCCAGACGCTGCTCCTAAACCCCAGATACTGCCCCTAGACCCCAGACACTGCCCCTAAACCCCAGACACTGCAGATCTGAACCTATCAACACACAGCCTGATTATTTAATAATTTCGAGAATCATTTGATTATTGAGAAACCATTTTCTGTTTTTGTGATTTTCAGTTTCACTTCTGACATTGGTGTGAAATTGATGGAATCTCATGTTATTACATTTCAGAAATGACGGGTGTTTTGAAACCTGAAATCTCTCTGACCTCAGCAACATAAATCCTTCATGTCGCTATGATAAGCAAACTCCCAGAGTGGCTCAGGGAGTGAATCCATCGCCCGGAGTGGGCCTGACCACGCTGAGCGGCTTCAATCTCTCAGCTGTGCTCAGGTAGCCGGGCTCTGGTGGGATCAGTCTGTGGAGGTGGGCTACACCGTAACTCAGTGCACTGGGGTAGGGAGGGGAAACTAGCCACTGTCTCAACTCCCCATCACTGCCAGTCAGTCCTGTTGGAGTGAGTGAGTGTGTGTGTGTGTGTGTGTGTTTGTGGGTGTTTGTGTGTGTGAGTGTGTTTGTGGGTGTGTGTGTTTGAAATAGGGGCAGGAGTAGGTCATTTGGCCCTTCGAGCCTGCTCCGCCATTCAATGAGATCATGGCTGATCTTCTACCTCATCTCCACTTTCCTGCACTATCCCCATATCCCTTGATTCCCTTAGTATCCAAAAATCTATCGATCTCTGTCTTGAATATACTCAGCGACTGAGCCTCCACAGCCCTCTGGGGTAGAGAATTCCAAAGATTCACCACCCTCTGAGTGAAGAAATTTCTCCTCATCTCAGCCCTAAATGGCCGACTCCTTATTCTGAGACTGTGACCCCTGGTTCTAGACTCCCCAGCCAGGGAAACATCCTCCCTGCATCTACCCTGTCAAACCCTGTAAGAATTTTGTATGTTTCAATGAGATCACCTCTCATTCTTCTAAACTCTAGATAATATAGGCCTAGTCTACTCAATCTCTCCTCATTGGACAATCCCCCCATCCTAGGAACCAGTCTGGTGAACCTTTGTTGCACTCCTTCTATGGCAAGTATGTCCTTCCTTAGGTAAGGAGACCACAACTGTACACAATACTCCAGGTGTGGTCTCACCAGGGCCCTATATAATTGCAGAAGACGTGTTTACTCTTATACTCAAATCCTCTTGTAATAAAGGCCAACATACCATTTGCTTTCCTAATTGCTTGCTGTACCTGCATGTTAACTATCAGTGATTCGTGTACAAGGACCCCGGGTCCCTCTGAACACCAACATTTCCCAATCTCACCATTTAAGGGGTGTGTGTGTGGGTGTGGGTGTGGGTGTGTGGGTGTGTGGGTGTAGGT
>CM059437.1:1614535-1651465 GCA_030390025.1 Squalus acanthias | reverse complement strand
GTGTGTGGGGGTCGAGTTGTCGGATGAGGATGAAATGGGGCTTGGCGTGATGCCAGTCAAATAGCCTGTGTGAGGGACTGAATGGACGCCAGAGCATGGAAAGAGTTGACTTCAATTGAAAGGAAAATTGGGTGGGTGTAAATCGGGCGCCTGGTTTGTGCTATTGCCCAGTGCCCACAGGACAGGAGTGGGACATTGGACCCTGGTGGGATTGAGTTACGGTGGTCCGTGTGTTCAGATGGACTGTGAGTGTCAGTAGGAATGTTTTGGACAGCACTGTGAGTGACAGCTGCCTCTGTACAAGTGACTGACGGCGTTTCCATCCCTTCACCTCCCTCACAGAGAAACGTGTCGGACAATTGCCTGGTTCCCATGGATTTTTCAGGATGCACCGGCCGAGTGATTGAGAATCCCAAGGAAGCCTCATCGGTGGCTGAGGAGGAAGCGCATGCCTGGCGGGTACCGATCCCAGTCTCAGCTGGGAGTTGTTCAGATGATTGACCTGTGTTTCTGTTGGGGAACGAGAGCTGCTTGTGTCATAGAATCATAAAATCATACAACACAGAAGGAGGCCATTCGGCCCATCGTGCCTGTGACAGCTCTTTGTTGTTTGTGTCAGCCGTGGCTCAGTGGGCAGCACTCTCGCCCCTGAGTCAGAAAGGTCGTGGGTTC
Organism: Squalus acanthias; assembly: GCA_030390025.1. NCBI lineage: Eukaryota > Metazoa > Chordata > Chondrichthyes > Squaliformes > Squalidae > Squalus > Squalus acanthias. The sequence continues at coordinate 1,650,793 of CM059437.1, read as the reverse complement.
GAGTCCCACTCCAGCGACTTGAGCACAAAAATCCAGGCTGACACTCCCAGTGCAGTACTGAGGGAGCACCGCACTGTCGGAGGGGCAGTACTGAGGGAGCGCTGCACTGTCGGAGGGTCAGTACTGAGGGAGCGCCGCACTGTCGGAGGGGCAGTACTGAGGGAGCACCGCACTGTCGGAGGGGCAGTACTGAGGGAGCGCCGCACTGTCAGAGGGGCAGTACTGAGGGAGCGCTGCACTGTCGGAGGGGCAGTACTGAGGGAGCGCTGCACTGTCGGAGGGGCAGTACTGAGGGAGCACCGCACTGTCGGAGGGGCAGTACTGAGGGAGCGCTGCACTGTCAGAGGGGCAGTACTGAGGGAGCACCGCACTGTCGGAGGTGCCATTTTTCGGATGAGATGTTAAACCAAGCCTCCGTCTGCTCTCTCTGGGTGGATGTAAAAGATCCCATGGCACTATTGGAAGAAGAGCAGGGGGAGTTCTCCCTGGTGTCCTGGGCCCAATATTTATCCCTCAAACAACATCACTAAAAAACAGATTATCTGGTCATTATCACATTGCTGTTTGTGGGAGCTTGCTGTGCTCAAATTGGTTGCCATGTTTCCCACATTACAACAGTGACCACACTTCAAATAGTACTTCATTGGCTGCAAAGCGCTTTGGGATGTCCTGAGGTTGTGAAAGGCGCTATATAAATGCAAGTCTTTCATTCTTCCTTCGTTGAACGAGCTCTCCAATTAGTCCCACTCCCCCTGCTCTTTCCCCAGAGCCCTGCAAATTTTTTCCCTTCAAGTATTTATCCAAATCCCTTTTGAAAGTTACTATTGAATCTGCTTCCACCGCCCTTTCAGGCAGCGCATTCCAGATCACAACAACTCGCTGCGTAAAAAAAATATTCTCATTATTTTGCCTCTGGTTCTTTTTCCAATTCCCTTCAATCTGTGTCCTCTGGTTACCGACCCTCCTGCCACTGGAAACACTTTCTCCTTATTTACTGGTTCATGATTTTGAACACCTCTATCAAATCTCCTCTTAACCTTCTCTGCTCCAAGGAGAACAACCCCAGCTTCTCCAGTCTCCAAATAACTGAAGCCCCTCATCCCTGGAACCATTCTAGTAAATCTCCTCCGCACCCTCTCCAAGGCCTTGACATCCTTCCTAAAGTGCGGTGCCCAGAATTGGACACAATATTCCAGCTGGGGCCGAACCAGTGATTTATAAAGGTTTACCATAACTCCCTTGCTTATGTGCTCTATGCCTCTGTTTATAAAGCCAAGGATCCCGTGTGCTTTTTATCAGCCTTCTCAAGCTGTCCTGCCACCTTCAATGATTTGTGTACATACTCCCCAGGTCTCTCTCTTCCTGCACCCCCTTGAAAATTGTCTGTTTCAGTTACAGCCAAATCCTCTCAACAACAACCTGTATTTATACAGCGCCTTTAACGTAGTAAAACATCCCAAGATTATCAAACAAAATTTGACACCGAGCCACATAAGGAGATATTAGGGCAGGTGACCAAAAGCTTGGTCACAGAGGTAGGTTTTAAGGAGCGTCTTAAAGGAGGAGAGAGAGGCGGAGAGGTTTAGGGAGGGAATTCCAGAGTTCGGGGCCCAGGCAGCTGAAGGCACGGCCGCCAATGGTGGAGCGATGGAAATCGGGGATGCGCAAGAGGCCGGAATTGGAGGAGCGCAGAGATCTTGGAGGGTTGTAGGGCTGGAGGAGGTTACAGAGATAGGGAGGGGCGAGGCCATGGAGGGATTTGAAAACAAGGATGTGAATTTTAAATTTGTCGGACCGGGAGCCAGCGTAGGTCAGCGAGCACAGGGGGTGTTGGGTGAACGGGACTCAGTGCGAGTTAGGACATGGGGCAGCAGAGTTTGGATGAGCTGAAGTTTACAGTGGGTGGAAGATGGGAGGCCAGGCAGGAGAGCGTTGGAACAGTCGGGTCTGGAGGCCGGGAGAGTGTTGGAACAGTCGGGTCTGGAGGCCGGGAGAGTGTTGGAACAGTCGGGTCTGGAGGCCGGGAGAGTGTTGGAACAGTCGGGTCTGGAGGCCGGGCAGGAGAGTGTTGGAACAGTCGGGTCTGGAGGCCGGGAGAGTGTTGGAACAGTCGGGTCTGGAGGCCGGGAGAGTGTTGGAACAGTCAGGGCTGGAGGCCGTGAGAGTGTTGGAACAGTCGGGGCTGGAGGCCGGGAGAGTGTTGGAACAGTCGGGTCTGGAGGCCGGGAGAGCGTTGGAACAGTCGGGTCTGGAGGCCGGGAGAGCGTTGGAACAGTCGGGTCTGGAGGCCGGGCAGGAGAGTGTTGGAACAGTCGGGTCTGGAGGCCGGGAGAGTGTTGGAACAGTCGGGTCTGGAGGCCGGGCAGGAGAGTGTTGGAACAGTCGGGGCTGGAGGCCGGGAGAGTGTTGGAACAGTCGGGTCTGGAGGCCGGGAGAGTGTTGGAACAGTCGGGTCTGGAGGCCGGGAGAGTGTTGGAACAGTCGGGGCTGGAGGCCGAGAGAGTGTTGGAACAGTCGGGTCTGGAGGCCGGGCAGGAGAGTGTTGGAACAGTCGGGTCTGGAGGCCGGGAGAGTGTTGGAACAGTCGGGGCTGGAGGCCAGGAGAGTGTTGGAACAGTCGGGTCTGGAGGCCGGGAGAGTGTTGGAACAGTCGGGGCTGGAGGCCGGGAGAGTGTTGGAACAGTCGGGTCTGGAGGCCGGGAGAGTGTTGGAACAGTCGGGGCTGGAGGCCGGGAGAGTGTTGGAACAGTCGGGGCTGGAGGCCGGGCAGGAGAGTGTTGGAACAGTCGGGTCTGGAGGCCGGGAGAGTGTTGGAACAGTCGGGTCTGGAGGCCGGGAGAGTGTTGGAACAGTCGGGGCTGGAGGCCGGGAGAGTGTTGGAACAGTCGGGTCTGGAGGCCGGGAGAGTGTTGGAACAGTCGGGGCTGGAGGTGACAGAGGCACAGGTGAGAGTTTCAGCAACAGATGGGCTGAGGAAAGAGTGGATCCAGTGGAGATCTCAGCTGGACAGCGGAGGAGAGGCGTTGGAGGAGGATGGTGTGGTCAACTGTGTCAAAGGCTGCAGACAGGTCGAGAAGAATGAGGCGTTGACCAGGGTCACAGAAGATGTCATTTGTGACTTTGATTGGGGCTGTTTCAGTGCTGTGGCAGGGACAGAAACCTGGTTCAAACATGGCGTTACCTCACCAGCATGGACCAGTGATAGTCGCCCCTCGCCTGCCCACACAGCTGATCAGCAATGGCGGGCAGGGGCCGGGTATGTGTGGGCATCAGATGGGAACGGGATCGAGCTGGCTGTAATGCCCCAAGCTCAGTGTCTGGGCTCCCACAGGATGAGTGAATACTCGTGTATAAAGATGTGACTATACGCGCTAAAGTGTTTCTGCCCCCATTGGTTGGGGCTTGAACTTCTCCACGTTAACAGCAAACACTGCTGATATCAGGCAGGAGCTGAGAGTGAGACTGGCGGGGTAACGCTCGCCCCAGCGGAGTCCGACTCAAGTCTTCATTTCACGCGTCTGCGACTAAGTGTCATTTTTTACAAAGCACTGACATTGTTTTCTGTTTGTGCAGAGGAAGGGAGTACAGAGACACAGCCTGCCCAGCCCTTGCCAGGGCTCAGTACTCAGCGCAGGTGAGTTACCTCCAGGCATCGGTCACTGGGCAGGTGCAGATGGAAGCATAAAATTACACATAGATATTAATAGATTAAGTGAACGGGCAAAACTGTGGCAAATAGATTTCAATGTAGGCAAATGTGAGGTCATCCACTTTGGACCTAAAAAGGATAGAACAGGGTCCTTTCTAAATGGTGAAAAGCTAGAAACAGTGGAGGTCCAAAGAGACTAATGGTGTCCTCTGGTTCCCGACCCTCCTGCCACTGGAAACAGTTTCTCCGTATTTACTCTATCAAAACCATTCAGAATCTTGAGCACCTCCATTAAATCTCCCCTTAACCTTCTCTGCTCCAAGAAGAACAACCCCAGCTTCTCCAGTCTCTCCACGTAAATGAAGTCCTTCATCCCTGGAACCATTCCAGTAAATCTCCTCTGCACCCTCTCCACGGGAATCGTTTTATTTAATAAATTGTTATTTACAACAATATAAAAGTTCTCAGAAATGCAGCTGAGCTTTTCTGATGATTTGTGCGAAACTAATCGGCGGCAACAAAACCAGACTTTCACCGGTGTGAAAACTGCAAACAAGCAGTAACCCAGCTTCAGCCGATTCCCCCAGGCTGCAAAAAAACACTTGTTCAATTCAAATCAGAAACCGCCCAGAGTCAGAACCATAACTCCCCAAAAATAAACCTGTCCATAGGAATAGGAGGAGGCCATTCAGCCCTTCGAGCCTGTTACACAGGAACAGGAGGAGGCCATTCGGCCCCTCGAGCCTGTTACACTGGAACAGGAGGAGGCCATTCAGCCCCTCGAGCCTGTTACACGGGAACAGGAGGAGGCCATTCAGCCCCTCGAGCCTGTTACACTGGAACAGGAGGAGGCCCATTCAGCCCCTCGAGCCTGTTACATAGGAATAGGAGGAGGCCATTCAGCCCCTCGAGCCTGTTACACTGGAACAGGAGGAGGCCATTCGGCCCCTCGAGCCTGTTACACTGGAACAGGAGGAGGCCATTCAGCCCCTCGAGCCTGTTACACAGGAACAGGAGGAGGCCATTCAGCCCCTCGAGCCTGTTACACAGGAACAGGAGGAGGCCGTTCAGCACCTCGAGCCTGTTACACAGGAACAGGAGGAGGCCATTCGGCCCCTCGAGCCAGTTACACAGGAACAGGAGGAGGCCATTCAGCCCCTCGAGCCTGTTACACAGGAACAGGAGGAGGCCATTCAGCCCCTCGAGCCTGTTACACAGGAACAGGAGGAGGCCATTCAGCCCCTCGAGCCTGTTACACAGGAACAGGAGGAGGCCATTCAGCCCCTCCAGCCTGTTCTGCCATTCTATCAGATCACGGCTGATCTGTATCTTAACTCCATCTACCCGCCTTGGTTCCGTAACCCTTGATACCCTCGCCCAACAAGAATCTGACAAACTCAGTTTTGAAATTTTTCAATTGACCCCCAGCCTCGACAGCGTTTATGGGGAGAGCGTTCCTGCTGGAGATAAAATGGTGAATGGACACCAAACACATTGGGAAAACATTTCACTCTCCTCTCCTTAACATTAACCCAGAGTTCAGGTCTCCATTGTAATATTGTATGGAGGGAGAGTGTTAAACATTCATCCAATATCATCACCAATGGGAGCACCTGCCCTTCAGTGACCAGGGTGGGGTCTATTCTTGGTTGATTGTACAGTGTCTGCACGGAATGGGTTTGATGGGCTGAATGGCCTATATTGGTCGGTGCGGCCCAGAATCCCCGGGTTATTCCAGCCACAGGATTGTGGGAGTTTCTGTTTGTTAAAGGCCTTGCTCGCTCTCGCTCTGTGTCTCTCGCTCTCTCTCTCGTTCTCTCCCTCTGTCTCTCTCTCTCTCTCTCTGTCTCTCTCTCGTTCTCTCTCTCTCTCTCTCTCTGTCTCTCTCTCGTTCTCTCTCTCTCTCTCTCTCTCTGTCTCTCTCTCTCTCTCTGTCTCTCTCGTTCTCTCTGTCTCATTCTCTCTCTTGCTCTCTCTCTCATTCACTCTGTCTCTCCATCTCTTGTTCTCTCTCTTGCTCTCGCTCTCTCGTTCTCTGTCTCGCTCTCTCTCTCTCTCTGTCTCTCTGTCTCTCTCTCGTTCTCTCTCTCTCTCTCTCTGTCTCTCTCTCTCTCTCTCTGTCTCTCTCGTTCTCTCTCTCTCTCTCTCTGTCTCTCTCTCTCTCTGTCTCTCCATCTCTTGTTCTCTCTCTTGCTCTCTCTCTCTCTGTCTCTCTGTCTCTCTCTCGTTCTCTCTCTCTCTCTCTCTGTCTCTCTCTCTCTCTCTCTCTGTCTCTCTCGTTCTCTCTCTCTCAATCTCTGTCTCTCTCTCTCTCTGTCTCTCCATCTCTTGTTCTCTCTCTTGCTCTCGCTCTCTCGTTCTCTGTCTCGCTCTCTCTCTCTCTCTCTCTCTGCTTGTGCTTATCACAGAGGTTTTTTCCCCACCTACTCTCGAGATTACACAGATCTCTTTGCTAGTGGAGAAACAGTAAGAGGTGTTGCAGCAGTTATCTGTGTTTTTTATATATTGGGGTGACCATATTTTCTAAACTCATTCCGGGGACACACAGGCTGGGAGCACAGCAAAGTAGCCAGGACGGAAAACATAGGTTGCGCAGCGAGGCAAACTTTTTTAGCAGCCTATATTTTAAACAGTTGCACATCTACAGTACAAATGTGTAAATAATTCCTGCGGATGAGACGTCGCACTATTGAAACGCAGACACTTGACTCCCTCCCAACCCCCAGTGACTGAGGTCACACCTGACCGCTCCCCCCCACAGTGTCTAGTTTTAGCCCGTTCCCCTTCCCCCAGTGACTGCGCCCTCCCCGCATCCTCTCCCTCCCCCGCATCCTCTCCCTCCCCCGCATCCTCTCCCTCCCCCGCATCCTCCCCCTCCCCCGCATCCTCTCCCCCCCGCATCCACCCCCTCCCCGCATCCTCTCCCCCCCCCCACATCCTCCCCCTCCCCCGCATCCTCTCCCTCCCCCGCATCCTCTCCCCCCCCGCATCCTCCCCCTCCCCCGCATCCTCTCCCTCCCCCGCATCCTCTCCCCCCCCGCATCCTCCCCCTCCCCCCGCATCCTCTCCCCGCCCCGCATCCTCCCCTCCCCCGCATCCTCTCCCTCCCCCGCATCCTCTCCCTCCCCCGCATCCTCTCCCTCCCCCGCATCCTCCCCCTCCCCCGCATCCTCTCCCCCCCCCGCATCCACCCCCTCCCCCGCATCCTCTCCCCCCCGCATCCTCCCCCTCCCCCGCATCCTCTCCCTCCCCCGCATCCTCTCCCCCCCCGCATCCTCCCCCTCCCCCCGCATCCTCTCCCCCCCCGCATCCTCTCCCTCCCCCGCATCCTCCCCTCCCCCCGCATCCTCTCCACCCCCGCATCCTCCCCCTCCCCCGCATCCTCTCCCCCCCCGCATCCTCCCCCTCCCCCGCATCCCTCTCCCTCCCCCGCATCCTCTCCCTCCCCCGCATCTCTCCCTCCCCCGCATCCTCCCCCTCCCCCGCATCCTCTCCCCCCCCCGCATCCACCCCCTCCCCCGCATCCTCTCCCCCCCCGCATCCTCCCCCTCCCCCGCATCCTCTCCCTCCCCCGCATCCTCTCCCCCCCCGCATCCTCCCCCTCCCCCGCATCCTCTCCCCCCCCGCATCCTCTCCTCCCCCGCATCCTCCCCTCCCCCGCATCCTCTCCACCCCCGCATCCTCCCCCTCCCCCGCATCCTCTCCCCCCCCCGCATCCTCCCCCTCCCCCGCATCCTCCCCCTCCCCCACATCCTCTCCCCCCCCGCATCCTCCCCTCCCCCGCATCCTCCCCCTCCCCCGCATCCTCCCCCTCCCCCGCATCCTCTCCCTCCCCCGCATCCTCCCCCTCCCCCGCATCCTCCCCCTCCCCCGCATCCTCTCCACCCCCGCATCCTCCCCCTCCCCTGCGGCCTCTCCCTCCCCCGCGGCCTCTCCCTCCCCCGCATCCACCCCCTCCCCCGCGGCCTCTCCCTCCCCCGCGTCCTCTCCCTCTCCCGCTATGCTTCCCGTGCTCCCAGGCGCTTTCGCCGTCCACAATCCAGCGGCACGAGACCGGCTGGAAACTCAGAAACAGCGACGGGCTCGTGCACAGTGAGAGCGCCCAATCCCACAAGCGCAGTGAGGCACTCCGCCCATTGGACAAGCTGTTGATTCATTTAGCCTTAGAGTCGAAAACTGACAGCCCGGGGGGGGGACTCACTGCCCGGGGGGTACACTCACTGCCCAGGGGGGACACTCACTGCCCAGGGGGACACTCACTGCCCAGGGGGGACACTCACTGCCCAGGGGGGACACTCACTGCCCAGGGGGGTACACTCACTGCCCAGGGGGTACACTCACTGCCCAGGGGATACTCACTGCCCAGGGGGTACACTCACTGCCCAGGGGGGATACTCACTGCCCAGGGGGTACACTCACTGCCCGGGGGGGACACTCACTGCCCGGGGGGACACTCACTGCCCAGGGGGTACACTCACTGCCCAGGGGGGACACTCACTGCCCAGGGGGGACACTCACTGCCCAGGGGGGTACACTCACTGCCCAGGGGGGATACTCACTGCCCAGGGGGTACACTCACTGCCCAGGGGATACACTCACTGCCCAGGGGATACTCACTGCCCAGGGGGTACACTCACTGCCCGGGGGGGACACTCACTGCCCGGGGGGTACACTCACTGCCCAGGGGGTACACTCACTGCCCAGGGGATACACTCACTGCCCGGGGGGACACTCACTGCCCAGGGGATACACTCACTGCCCAGGGGGGATACTCACTGCCCAGGGGGTACACTCACTGCCCGGGGGGGACACTCACTGCCCAGGGGGGACACTCACTGCCCAGGGGGTACACTCACTGCCCAGGGGTACACTCACTGCCCAGGGGGTACACTCACTGCCCAGGGGGGACACTCACTGCCCAGGGGGTACACTCACTGCCCAGGGGGTACACTCACTGCCCAGGGGGTACACTCACTGCCCAGGGGATACACTCACTGCCCAGGGGATACTCACTGCCCAGGGGGTACACTCACTGCCCAGGGGGGATACTCACTGCCCAGGGGGTACACTCACTGCCCAGGGGATACACTCACTGCCCAGGGGATACTCACTGCCCAGGGGGTACACTCACTGCCCGGGGGGGACACTCACTGCCCGGGGGGTACACTCACTGCCCAGGGGGTACACTCACTGCCCAGGGGATACACTCACTGCCCGGGGGGACACTCACTGCCCAGGGGATACACTCACTGCCCAGGGGGGATACTCACTGCCCAGGGGGTACACTCACTGCCCGGGGGGGACACTCACTGCCCAGGGGGGACACTCACTGCCCAGGGGGTACACTCACTGCCCAGGGGTACACTCACTGCCCAGGGGGTACACTCACTGCCCAGGGGGGACACTCACTGCCCAGGGGGTACACTCACTGCCCAGGGGGTACACTCACTGCCCAGGGGGTACACTCACTGCCCAGGGGGTACACTCACTGCCCGGGGGGGGGGGGCTCACTGCCCAGGGGGTACACTCACTGCCCAGGGGGTTCTCTCACTGCCCGGGGGGTACACTCACTGCCCAGGGGGTACACTCACTGCCCAGGGGGTACACTCACTGCCCAGGGGGTACACTCACTGCCCAGGGGGTACACTCACTGCCCAGGGGGGACACTCACTGCCCAGGGGGTACACTCACTGCCCAGGGGGGTACACTCACTGCCCAGGGGGTACACTCACTGCCCAGGGGGTACACTCACTGCCCAGGGGGTACACTCACTGCCCAGGGGGTACACTCACTGCCCGGGGGGTACACTCACTGCCCAGGGGGTACACTCACTGCCCAGGGGGTACACTCACTGCCCAGGGGGTACACTCACTGCCCAGGGGGTACACTCACTGCCCAGGGGGTACACTCACTGCCCAGGGGGTACACTCACTGCCCAGGGGGTACACTCACTGCCCGGGGGGGACACTCACTGCCCGGGGGGGGGGGCTCACTGCCCGGGGGGGGGTACACTCACTGCCCAGGGGGTACACTCACTGCCCGGGGGGGACACTCACTGCCCGGGGGGGGGGGGCTCACTGCCCGGGGGGTACACTCACTGCCCAGGGGGTACACTCACTGCCCGGGGGGGACACTCACTGCCCGGGGGGGACACTCACTGCCCAGGGGGGGACACTCACTGCCCGGGGGGGACACTCACTGCCCGGGGGGGACACTCACTGCCCAGGGGTACACTCACTGCCCAGGGGGTTCTCTCACTGCCCGGGGGGTACACTCACTGTCCAGGGGATACACTCACTGCCCGGGGGGTACACTCACTGCCCAGGGGGTACACTCACTGCCCAGGGGGGGTACACTCACTGCCCAGGGGGACATTCACTGCCCGGGTTATTATAATATTATATTATAATCAGTGTCATTGCAGGGAATCCAGGGATAGCCCGAACCCTCAGAGCCTGGTGTGATTGCTGAGGGGCCGGGTCTAGGCTCCCAGCTTCACACCGGCCACAGTCTAATGCATTCTGCAGGAACCCTGGCTCCACGAGGGATTGTCCAGTCTCTATTTAAACAAGAGGCAGCGCTCCAGACAGGCAGAGGGAGGGGGGAGTGAAGTGTCACAGACACCACCGAGACCCACAGATGGCAGGTGTAGCGTGGGTATTGTGTGCCGATGTTTTTAGACTAATGCCGATTGTTGCAGCAGGTATGTTTCTGCTATAATGGTGGATTGAGAGCGGAGCGCGGGGAGTAATAACTACAATAACACTGTCATTTATGGTGAATCCAGCGATACACAGGACCCAGCCCTGGTTTCACGGACGGATCTCGAGAGAGGAGGCTCACCGGCTGATTATCCAACACGGGCACATTGACGGGTGAGCAGACCGAGCTACCGATCAGTGCCGACTGTGGGGTTTAACCATTTCATCTCAAAGGAATTTTGCAAATGAGTAGAGGGTGAGAGAGCCCGTGAGCTGAGAGGGAGCAAGGAATTCAGCGACTACATGTAAACACAAGTACGGGCGGGACAGGACGGGACAGGAGCCTCTCCCGAGCAAGGCAGCAACATGTGGAAATAGGACTCGGAGCGACCGGGTCAGCGAGTGGCGAACCCTCAGAATGCCGAGTAAACCAGTCGCGGCCTGCAAGTTAGGTTAGCTCGTCTCCGTACACCATGACCAGACGGCTCAGTCAACGCACAATGCGTCCCCGCAGGACCATAGGGTAACAGCAGAGAGCAGCATCGCCTCAGGGCCTCATTCCCAGGCCGACTCCCCCACACCCCGCCTCAAACCGGCTCTGCCACATTTCATCCAGTCTGCAAAATTCGGGAGTCGGATAGTTTACTGTTTTTTAGTCAGTTGCATTTATTTAATTTATGCCTCTCCCCGACCCCACTCATCCCTGCTCCTGGTGGAACCTCAATCTCAGGCCAAGTGAAGGGTCATTATGGGCACCAGGGGGTCACTCAGACCACGAAATGGGCCACTTAGGGTCATAACGTCCCCTGCGAAGTCAACCACATCCTTTAAGGAGAAATAACTCCCTCCCCCGACCCCCTCTCCCCCAGCGCCCTGTGTTACTGACTGTATCTCTACTGATGTTAATCCAGCTCCCTCACACTGTCACTCAGTAACCCCTCCCCCAGCGCCCTGTATTACTGACTGTATCTCTACTGATGTTAATCCAGCTCCCTCACACTGTCACTCAGTAACCCCTCTCCCCAGCGCCCTGTGTTACTGACTGTATCTCTACTGATGTTAATCCAGCTCCCTCACACTGTCACTCAGTAACCCCTCTCCCCCAGCGCCCTGTGTTACTGACTGTATCTCTACTGATGTTAATCCAGCTCCCTCACACTGTCACTCAGTAACCCCTCCCCCCAGCGCCCTGTATTACTGACTGTATCTCTACTGATGTTAATCCAGCTCCCTCACACTGTCACTCAGTAACCCCTCTCCCCCAGCGCTCTGTGTTACTGACTGTATCTCTACTGATGTTAATCCAGCTCCCTCACACACTCAGTAACCCCTCTCCCCCCAGCGCTCTGTGTTACTGACTGTATCTCTACTGATGTTAATCCAGCTCCCTCACACACTCAGTAACCCCTCTCCCCCCAGCGCCCTGTGTTACTGACTGTATCTCCACTGATGTTAATCCAGCTCCCTCACACTGTCACTCAGTAACCCCTCTCCCCCAGCGCCCTGTGATACTGACTGTATCTCTACTGATGTTAATCCAGCTCCCTCACACTGTCACTCAGTAACCCCTCTCCCCAGCGCCCTGTGATACTGACTGTATCTCTACTGATGTTAATCCAGCTCCCTCACACTGTCACTCAGTAACCCCTCTCCCCCAGCGCCCTGTGTTACTGACTGTATCTCTACTGATGTTAATCCAGCTCCCCCACACTGTCACTCAGTAACCCCTCTCCCCCAGCGGACCCTGTGTTACTGACTGTATCTCTACTGATGTTAATCCAGCTCCCTCACACACTCAGTAACCCCTCTCCCCCAGCGCCCTGTGTTACTGACTGTATCTCTACTGATGTTAATCCAGCTCCCTCACACTGTCACTCAGTAACCCCTCTCCCCCAGTGCCCTGCGTCACTGACTGTATCTCTACTGATGTTAATCCCGCTCCCTCACACTGTCACTCAGTAACCCCTCTCCCCCAGCACCCTGTGTTACTGACTGTATCTCTACTGATGTTAATCCAGCTTCCTCACACTGTCACTCAGTAACCCCTCTCCCCCAGCGCCCTGTGTCACTGACTGTATCTCTACTGATGTTAATCCAGCTCCCTCACACTGTCACTCAGTAACCCCTCCCCCAGCACCCTGTGTTACTGACTGTATCTCTACTGATGTTAATCCAGCTTCCTCACACTGTCACTCAGTAATCCCTCTCCCCCAGCACCCTGTGTTACTGACTGTATCTCTACTGATGTTAATCCAGCTCCCTCACACTGTCACTCAGTAACCCCTCCCCCAGCGCCCTGTGTTACTGACTGTATCTCTACTGATGTTAATCCAGCTCCCTCACACGGTCACTCAGTAATCCCTCTCCCCCAGCGCCCTGTGATACTGACTGTATCTCTACTGATGTTAATCCAGCTCCCTCACACTGTCACTCAGTAACCCCTCTCCCCCAGTGCCCTGTGTCACTGACTGTATCTCTACTGATGTTAATCCCGCTCCCTCACACTGTCACTCAGTAACCCCTCTCCCCCAGCACCCTGTGTTACTGACTGTATCTCTACTGATGTTAATCCAGCTTCCTCACACTGTCACTCAGTAACCCCTCTCCCCCAGCGCCCTGTGTCACTGACTGTATCTCTACTGATGTTAATCCAGCTCCCTCACACTGTCACTCAGTAACCCCTCCCCAGCACCCTGTGTTACTGACTGTATCTCTACTGATGTTAATCCAGCTCCCTCACACTGTCACTCAGTAACCCCTCTCCCCCAGCGCCCTGTGTCACTGACTGTATCTCTACTGATGTTAATCCAGCTTCCTCACACTGTCACTCAGTAATCCCTCTCCCCCAGCACCCTGTGTTACTGACTGTATCTCTACTGATGTTAATCCAGCTTCCTCACACTGTCACTCAGTAACCCCTCTCCCCCAGCGCCCTGTGTCACTGACTGTATCTCTACTGATGTTAATCCAGCTCCCTCACACTGTCACTCAGTAACCCCTCCCCCAGCGCCCTGTATTACTGACTGTATCTCTACTGATGTTAATCCAGCTCCCTCACACTGTCACTCAGTAACCCCTCTCCCCAGCGCCCTGTGTTACTGACTGTATCTCTACTGATGTTAATCCAGCTCCCTCACACTGTCACTCAGTAACCCCTCTCCCCAGCGCCCTGTGTTACTGACTGTATCTCTACTGATGTTAATCCAGCTCCCTCACACTGTCACTCAGTAACCCCTCTCCCCCAGCGCTCTGTGTTACTGACTGTATCTCTACTGATGTTAATCCAGCTCCCTCACACACTCAGTAACCCCTCTCCCCCCAGCGCTCTGTGTTACTGACTGTATCTCTATTGATGTTAATCCAGCTCCCTCACACTGTCACTCAGTAACCCCTCTCCCCCAGCGTCCTGTGTTACTGACTGTATCTCCACTGATGTTAATCCAGCTCCCTCACACTGTCACTCAGTAACCCCTCTCCCCCAGCGCCCTGTGATACTGACTGTATCTCTACTGATGTTAATCCAGCTCCCTCACACTGTCACTCAGTAACCCCTCTCCCCAGCGCCCTGTGTTACTGACTGTATCTCTACTGATGTTAATCCAGCTCCCTCACACTGTCACTCAGTAACCCCTCTCCCCAGCGCCCTGTGTTACTGACTGTATCTCTACTGATGTTAATCCAGCTCCCTCACACTGTCACTCAGTAACCCCTCTCCCCAGCGCCCTGTGATACTGACTGTATCTCTACTGATGTTAATCCAGCTCCCTCACACTGTCACTCAGTAACCCCTCCCCCAGCGCCCTGTGTTACTGACTGTATCTCTACTGATGTTAATCCAGCTCCCTCACACGGTCACTCAGTAATCCCTCTCCCCCAGCGCCCTGTGTTACTGACTGTATCTCTACTGATGTTAATCCAGCTCCCCCACACTGTCACTCAGTAACCCCTCTCCCCCAGCGCACCCTGTGTTACTGACTGTATCTCTACTGATGTTAATCCAGCTCCCTCACACACTCAGTAACCCCTCTCCCCAGCGCCCTGTGTTAATGACTGTATCTCTACTGATGTTAATCCAGCTCCCTCACACTGTCACTCAGTAACCCCTCTCCCCCAGTGCCCTGCGTCACTGACTGTATCTCTACTGATGTTAATCCCGCTCCCTCACACTGTCACTCAGTAACCCCTCTCCCCCAGCACCCTGTGTTACTGACTGTATCTCTACTGATGTTAATCCAGCTTCCTCACACTGTCACTCAGTAACCCCTCTCCCCCAGCGCCCTGTGTCACTGACTGTATCTCTACTGATGTTAATCCAGCTCCCTCACACTGTCACTCAGTAACCCCTCCCCCAGCACCCTGTGTTACTGACTGTATCTCTACTGATGTTAATCCAGCTTCCTCACACTGTCACTCAGTAATCCCTCTCCCCCAGCACCCTGTGTTACTGACTGTATCTCTACTGATGTTAATCCAGCTCCCTCACACTGTCACTCAGTAACCCCTCCCCCAGCGCCCTGTGTTACTGACTGTATCTCTACTGATGTTAATCCAGCTCCCTCACACGGTCACTCAGTAATCCCTCTCCCCCAGCGCCCTGTGATACTGACTGTATCTCTACTGATGTTAATCCAGCTCCCTCACACTGTCACTCAGTAACCCCTCTCCCCCAGTGCCCTGTGTCACTGACTGTATCTCTACTGATGTTAATCCCGCTCCCTCACACTGTCACTCAGTAACCCCTCTCCCCCAGCACCCTGTGTTACTGACTGTATCTCTACTGATGTTAATCCAGCTTCCTCACACTGTCACTCAGTAACCCCTCTCCCCCAGCGCCCTGTGTCACTGACTGTATCTCTACTGATGTTAATCCAGCTCCCTCACACGGTCACTCAGTGGTCTCCCCAGTGATGATATTGGTGTTCACAGATTGAATGAGAAAATGAATCGGAAATAAACAGCTGGAATGAGTGCGAATTGATTTCACTGTCGGTATCGATCTGAGTTCGAGGTATTTACTTGCATCTTTTCATTTGATTCAGTGTTTTCCTGATGCGGGAGAGCCAGAGGACCCCCAAGAGCTTCGTGCTGACCCTCAGCCACCATTACAAGACCAAGCACTTCCTGATTGTTCCGGTAATCCTGCGTACAGTTACTGCGTAATAGCGATATTAAAGGGCTCTGCAGCCAGCGATTGTGTACTGATCGCAGTCCCCAGTCCCAAAGAGACCTCACAGTGTCCAGAAACATCAATCCAGCAGCTCACAGACACAGTGTCTCTGGAACTGTACCCCAGTGAGAGTCAGTGTCTGTGGAACTGTACCCCAGTGAGAGTCAGTGTCTGTGGAACTGTACCCCAGTGAGAGTCAGTGTCTGTAGAACTGTACCCCAGTGAGAGTCAGTGTCTGTGGAACTGTACCCCAGTGAGAGTCAGTGCCTGTGGAACTGTACCCCAGTGAGAGTCAGTGCCTGTGGAACTGTACCCCAGTGAGAGTCAGTGTCTGTGGAACTGTACCCCAGTGAGAGTCAGTGTCTGTGGAACTGTACCCCAGTGAGAGTCAGTGTCTGTGGAACTGTACCCCAGTGAGAGTCAGTGTCTGTGGAACTGTACCCCAGTGAGAGTCAGTGTCTGTGGAACTGTACCCCAGTGAGAGTCAGTGTCTGTGGAACTGTACCCCAGTGAGAGTCAGTGTCTGTGGAACTGTACCCCAGTGAGAGTCAGTGTCTGTGGAACTGTACCCCAGTGAGAGTCAGTGTCTGTGGAACTGTCCCCCAGTGAGAGTCAGTGTCTGTGGAACTGTACCCCAGTGAGAGTCAGTGCCTGTGGAACTGTACCCCAGTGAGAGTCATTGTCTGTGGAACTGTACCCCAGTGAGAGTCAGTGTCTGTGGAACTGTATCCCAGTGAGAGTCAGTGCCTGTGGAACTGTACCCCAGTGAGAGTCAGTGCCTGTGGAACTGTACCCCAGTGAGAGTCATTGTCTGTGGAACTGTACCCCAGTGAGAGTCAGTGTCTGTGGAACTGTACCCCAGTGAGAGTCATTGTCTGTGGAACTGTACCCCAGTGAGAGTCAGTGCCTGTGGAACTGTACCCCAATGAGAGTCAGTGCCTGTGGAACTGTACCCCAATGAGAGTCAGTGTCTGTGGAACTGTACCCCAGTGAGAGTCAGTGCCTGTGGAACCTGTACCCCAATGAGAGTCAGTGCCTGTGGAACTGTACCCCAATGAGAGTCAGTGTCTGTGGAACTGTACCCCAGTGAGAGTCATTGTCTGTGGAACTGTACCCCAGTGAGAGTCAGTGCCTGTGGAACTGTACCCCAGTGAGAGTCATTGTCTGTGGAACTGTACCCCAGTGAGAGTCAGTGTCTGTGGAACTGTACCCCAGTGAGAGTCAGTGCCTGTGGAACTGTACCCCAGTGAGAGTCAGTGTCTGTGGAACTGTACCCCAGTGAGAGTCCGTGTCTGTGGAACTGTACCCCAGTGAGAGTCATTGTCTGTGGAACTGTACCCCAGTGAGAGTCAGTGCCTGTGGAACTGTACCCCAGTGAGAGTCAGTGTCTGTGGAACTGTACCCCAGTGAGAGTCAGTGCCTGTGGAACTGTACCCCAGTGAGAGTCACTGTCTGTGGAACTGTACCCCAGTGAGAGTCAGTGTCTGTGGAACCCGTACCCCAGTGAGAGTCAGTGTCTGTGGAACTGTACCCCAGTGAGAGTCAGTGTCTGTGGAACCGTACCCCAGTGAGAGTCAGTGTCTGTGGAACTGTACCCCAGTGAGAGTCAGTGCCTGTGGAACTGTACCCCAGTGAGAGTCACTGTCTGTGGAACTGTACCCCAGTGAGAGTCAGTGTCTGTGGAACTGTACCCCAGTGAGAGTCAGTGCCTGTGGAACTGTACCCCAGTGAGAGTCACTGTCTGTGGAACTGTACCCCAGTGAGAGTCAGTGTCTGTGGAACCCGTACCCCAGTGAGAGTCACTGTCTGTGGAACTGTACCCCAGTGAGAGTCAGTGTCTGTGGAACCCGTACCCCAGTGAGAGTCAGTGCCTGTGGAACTGTACCCCAGTGAGAGTCATTGTCTGTGGAACTGTACCCCAGTGAGAGTCAGTGCCTGTGGAACTGTACCCCAGTGAGAGTCAGTGCCTGTGGAACTGTACCCCAGTGAGAGTCAGTGCCTGTGGAACTGTACCCCAGTGAGAGTCAGTGTCTGTGGAACTGTACCCAGTGAGAGTCAGTGTCTGTGGAACTGTACCCCAGTGAGAGTCAGTGTCTGTGGAACTGTACCCCAGTGAGAGTCAGTGTCTGTGGAACTGTACCCCAGTGAGAGTCAGTGCCTGTGGAACTTTACCCCAGTGAGAGTCAGTGTCTGTGGAACCCGTACCCCAGTGAGAGTCACTGTCTGTGGAACTGTACCCCAGTGAGAGTCAGTGTCTGTGGAACCCGTACCCCAGTGAGAGTCAGTGTCTGTGGAACTGTACCCCAGTGAGAGTCATTGTCTGTGGAACTGTACCCCAGTGAGAGTCAGTGCCTCTGGAACTGTACCCCAGTGAGAGTCAGTGCCTGTGGAACTGTACCCCAGTGAGAGTCAGTGTCTGTGGAACTGTACCCCAGTGAGAGTCAGTGTCTGTGGAACTGTACCCCAGTGAGAGTCAGTGTCTGTGGAACTGTACCCCAGTGAGTGTCAGTGCCTGTGGAACTGCACCCCAGTGAGAGTCAGTGTCTGTGGAACTGTACCCCAGTGAGAGTCAGTGTCTGTGGAACTGTACCCCAGTGAGAGTCAGTGTCTGTGGAACTTTACCCCAGTGAGAGTCAGTGTCTGTGGAACTTTACCCCAGTGAGAGTCAGTGCCTGTGGAACTGTACCCCAGTGAGAGTCAGCGTCTGTGGAATGGGGGTTTGGACTAAACAATGAGTTTGTGAGAATGAAATAGATTGTTGCCGGATGTGTGAATCATTCCTGGGGCTCAGAGTGAATGAGGCGGAGGGAGGAGGCGGAGCATTTTTCCCCAGAGGGAGGGAGGTTTTCCTGCCAGTCACTCCTTCCATTACAGACTCTCAGAGCCAGATAGGAGCTATACCAACACTGCCCAACCAGGCCAGGCCCCGCGATTGGCCAAGGGACAGTGCAGGGGGCAGGGCAACCGAGCAATAGCAGAGTGGAATGCGATGCAGCGTTGGGAGCGGGTTTTAAAGGTGTGTTTTCTCTCTGTGGCAGTGTGAGGAGGGTGGTCACACCTACTTCACCGTGGACACCGGGCAGACAAAGTTCACGGACCTCATTCAGCTGGTGGACTTCTATCAGATCAACAGAGGCGTGCTGCCCTGCAGCCTGAAACATTACTGTACCCGCGTGGCACTGTAGCCATGGCCACCGCACACCGCACCTGGAACACTGCCCTGCATACGTGCCCTATTTATACACTCACTGCGCGGCACTGGTGTCCCCTGACCCCTGACCCCTGCTCTGCTCTCGGTGATTTACTAATCTGCGGAGCTGACCTCTGACCCAGCGCGCGGTTAAAGTGGATGTGAAGGAATATCGCGTTCTCGCCTGCCGTTCGATTTTTAAACTACTTTGTGAAGATTTTCACAATTTTTTCAAATAGTTGCAGACCTCACGATCCTGCCCGTCCAGGCTGCTCGTCAAGGTGTAGCTTGCGGGGTTACAGGGGTCTGACCTTCCTTAAAGGTGTGTGACTTGGGGTCACGGGACAAACACACTGCTTCTAGAGTACGAAAATAAGTCATGTGATAAATAGAAACATTATTTAATCATTGAAACCGACTCCTGGTAGAGAGGGTGAGTGGACGTGAGGAGCCCGGATCCCCGAGTCCCAGTGCAGAGTGAGCAGTCATGTTAACACACTCAATCACCTGGAGCAAATCATGTAATTACCCTGGTGGAAAGCACACAATACATTGTGGCCAATTTCCTACATCCTGCGCCAATCACATGTCCCAATATCAGATCTGAAATCACCCAACTATCCCTACCCCAGCTCCCACACAGACAATCTGAATCCGAGTCGCCGAGTCACACACATGGGTCACACCGTGCCAGACGGGAGTGAATCGTTCCCTTTTACCCGCTGTGTGCTTGATCTGTAAACACAAGCTTAGCTCAATCTGATAGAGTCAGCATTAGAACTCAGAATTGCTATAAATAGTGTGTGTGGATCTCTTCCACACGCTGCCCATGAGCTTAGCCGCATTAACAATTCTGCAGAGAAAACCGAGGGCTGAAGGATTCACTCAGTTTGAAGCCGAGTGTAAATTAAATGTAACGGCGATCAGCCAATCAGTGAGGGGTCGCCATCCTTGGCCTCCCAGCCGGAATTTTCACCAATTCCCTTCTAAGCTTCCTGACCTCAGCGGCTCAGATATAATTCCCCAGGGGAGGCAACAGAGGCAGAGAGAGTGACCGAGGGAGAGAGTGACCGAGGGAGAGAGTGACCGAGGGAGAGAGTGACCGAGGGAGGGGAGAGTGACCGAGGGAGAGAGTGACCGAGGGAGAGAGTGACCGAGGGAGAGAGTGACCGAGGGAGGGGAGAGTGACCGAGGGAGAGAGTGACCGAGGGAGAGAGTGACCGAGGGAGGAGAGAGTGACCGAGGGAGAGAGTGACCGAGGGAGAGAGAGTGACCGAGGGAGAGAGTGACCGAGGGAGAGAGTGACCGAGGGAGAGAGTGACCGAGAGAGGGGAGAGTGACCGAGAGAGGGGAGAGTGACCGAGGGAGAGAGTGACCGAGGGAGAGAGAGAGTGAGGGAGGGAGAGAGTGACCGAGGGAGAGAGTGACCGAGGGAGGGGAGAGTGACCGAGGGAGAGAGTGACCGAGGGAGAGAGAGTGACCGAGGGAGAGAGTGACCGAGGGAGGGGAGAGTGACCGAGGGAGAGAGTGACCGAGGGAGGGGAGAGTGACCGAGGGAGGGGAGAGTGACCGAGGGAGGGGAGAGTGACCGAGGGAGAGAGTGACCGAGGGAGAGAGTGACCGAGGGAGAGAGTGACCGAGGGAGGGGAGAGTGACCGAGGGAGAGAGTGACCGAGGGAGGGGAGAGTGACCGAGGGAGAGAGTGACCGAGGGAGGGGAGAGTGACTGAGGGAGAGAGTGACCGAGGGAGAGAGAGTGACCGAGGGAGAGAGTGACCGAGGGAGGGGAGAGTGACCGAGGGAGAGAGTGACCGAGGGAGAGAGTGACCGAGGGAGGAGAGAGTGACCGAGGGAGGGGAGAGTGACCGAGGGAGAGAGTGACCGAGGGAGAGAGAGAGTGAGGGAGAGAGTGACCGAGGGAGAGAGTGACCGAGGGAGAGAGAGAGTGAGGGAGGGAGAGAGTGACCGAGGGAGAGAGTGACCGAGGGAGGGGAGAGTGACCGAGGGAGAGAGTGACTGAGGGAGGGGAGAGTGACCGAGGGAGGGGAGAGTGACCGAGGGAGAGAGTGACCGAGGGAGAGAGTGACCGAGGGAGGGGAGAGTAACCGAGGGAGAGAGTGACCGAGGGAGAGAGAGAGTGACCGAGGGAGAGACCGAGGGAGGGAGAGAGTGAGGGAGGGAGTGACCAGCAGGGGGAGTGACCGGGATCGATTATTCTGCACTATTGATTAATTGTATCGTGTTCTCTACGCTGTGTAGGGTTTAAAGGGACATTACGCCTTACTGTCTATATTCTTATAGATTTATAGAGTATGAATCAAGTGTAAAAATATTTAAATATATTACACATACTTTTCTATACATTTGCTTGTTGAATTTGTAGGAAGAGTGACCTGTGAGTGACCGCTCAGATTCAGCCTGTATTGGTGCCACACTCAGGGACAGGCCTGAGGTCAGGCTGTGGACCTGGTCAGTTGTCTCCCTGGATGAGCCGGTTAAAGGGAGCAGAGCCCATTAAACAAAAGCAGTCGGAGTCCGATCACTCGTCACTCCTTCCAATTGGTTTGTCCGCTATTTTCATGTTTTAAAACTTGATAAAATGAGTTTCATTCGAGCCTTGTCCGGGACGAAGTGATAACTCAGAAAATCACTTTATTCTCTCGTTCACAAAGAATTTTTAAATAACTTATTTGCCGATTCTCTTTAGCTGTCAGAAATGTATTTTTGTTTCCTACAATCGGTGACTTGAGACTTTGTGAATTTTCAGCGGGTGCAGTTTATTGCCGGAGTTTAATTTGTGGCCGGGCCCGGACTCGCTTCACTCCATTATAGCGGAGCCGGAAGGGTCAGTGTCCGGGCTCTGGACAGGGGCTCAGTGACCATCAGCTCATTGCACCAAAACCGCAGCCCATTTTGCTGATATCACGAAACACCAAAGTATCGAAATCAGCGTAAACAAGGAAACACGCCAGGATATTTCTTCTGTGAGTCTTAAAATTTAAGGTTTCAACTCATTTAAGCATCATTCACACACATCAAGCACAGACGCTGCAATCGGGGAAGTTTTTCGATTTTCAATGTGACTTATGGGCCATAAAAATCCATTATAAGGAACAGAAAATACAGAGCAGGTCTCAGTGAGGAGAATTTATTTATAAAATGTTCAAAAAATTGCAATTAAAACACCAGATAATTGATGTTGTTTCCTTGCTGTGTCTGAAAATCTGGTCGCAATGTCGACAGAGCGGCCGGAACAATCCTGGGAACAAGGGGAGGAAACACGAGCTTCAGGTCGGCGGGCGTGGCCAGTGCGGGGGGCGTGGCCTGTTCAGTGGGCGTGGTCAGTGTTATGGGCGTGGTCCGTGCCATGGGCGTGGCCTGTACTGTAGGCGTGGTCAGTGTCGTGGGCGTGGCCAGTGCTGTGGGTGTGGTCAGTGCTGTGGGCGTGGTCAGTGCCGTGAGCGTGGCCAGTGCCGTGGGCGTGGTCAGTGTCGTGGGTGTGGCCAGTGCTGAGGGTGTGGTCCATGCCGTGGGCGTGGCCAGTGCCGTGGGCGTGGTCAGTGTCGTGGGTGTGGCCAGTGCTGAGGGTGTGGTCAGTGCGGTGGACGTGGCCAGTGCTGAGGGTGTGGTCCATGCTGTGGGCGTGGCCAGTGTCGTGGGCGTGGTCAGTGTCGTGGGCGTGGTCAGTGTCGAGGGTGTGGCCAGTGCTGTGGGCGTGGCCAGTGCTGAGGGCGTGGTCAGTGCTGTGGGCGTGGCCAGTGCTGTGGGTGTGGTCAGTGCTGTGGGTGTGGTCAGTGCTGAGGGTGTGGCCAGTGCGGTGGGTGTGGTCAGTGCGGTGGGTGTGGTCAGTGCTGAGGGTGTGGCCAGTGCTGAGGGTGTGGTCAGTGCTGAGGGTGTGGTCAGTGCGGTGGGTGTGGCCAGTGCTGAGGGTGTGGTCAGTGCTGTGGGTGTGGTCAGTGCTGTGGGTGTGGCCAGTGCTGAGGGTGTGGTCAGTGCTGAGGGTGTGGTCAGTGCGGTGGGTGTGGTCAGTGTTGAGGGTGTGGCCAGTGCTGAGGGTGTGGCCAGTGCGGTGGGCGTGGACTCATTCAGACGGAGGATTTGATGGATAGATGTTAAAGATCGAGGAGACTCGGGCGTATTGTGGTTACGAGCATAATTCACTTACGCCGAGAATTCCACGATCTTTGAGCCGCGTGATTAGTTTGCGCCCAGATTCCGCGTGTAGCTCAGCGCAAGTGCGGAGGAAACTCCAGGCCGGAGAAACGGTCCCGTTTATTGCGATTCAGCGATTGTGTCTCCAGAACACTGAGTAAAAGTGCCTCTTCATCCCGACATCAGCGACGGGACAAATCCCGAGCTGGCAGGAATTATTTTCAGGGCCTGTAATAGGAAAGACATTTAATCTCCAAACCCAAGATGAAGGGTTTTGCCTCTATGCACCGTCCGTGACTCGGCACTGCCTCTCGCTCAGGGCCATCGTCCACCTGCTAGATCTGTGGAATAGTTGGATTTAGGACCAGAACATCCTCTCACATTAAGATAATGGGATAGAACCTGTTGTCTCCCTAATTAACAATTCAGTAATAGGCGCACAGATTGAAAACGAGTGAACACATGCTGGTGCACCACACGCTCGCCAGGGATCCCGGGCTTCAACCCAGAGCGTCTGAGCCTCTCCTTCCCACATCAAGCAACAGTGTAAACCTCAGCAGCAGCCTCACTAAAAGCTCAATCCGGTGTCTATGCTCCTCCACCTGTCAATGTCCATCCTGAAATCTGGTCACAATGTAGAGAGACTCGTGAACCCCTGCCCTCGCACAGTGGCTCAGTGAGAGGCGGACACAAGGGATTGAGTCCAGCAGAGACTGAAGTTAACTAGCAAGACGTTAACTAGCAGGATAGCAGAGCAGAAAGTTTACCAGATTACCATCAGAGCTATTCCCAGTTTTCAAATCCCTCCATGGCCTCGCCCCTCCCTATCTCTGTAATCTCTTCCAGCCCCACAACCCCCCGAGATATCTGCGCTCCTCTAATTCTGCCCTCTTGAGCATCCCTGATTATAATCGCCCCTCCATTGGCGGCCGTGCCTTCAGCTGCCTGGGCCCTGAGCTCTGGAATTCCCTCCCTAAACCTCTCCGCCTCTCTCTCCTCCTGTAAGACGCTCCTTAAAACCGACCTCATTGACCAAGCTTTTGGTCACCTGCCCTAATTTCTCCTTATATGGCTGTGTCATTTTTTTGTCTTATAATACACCTGTACAGCGCCTTGGGACGTTTTACTACATTAAAGGCGCTATATAAATACAAGTTGTTGTTGTTGTTGTTGAACCTGGGTCAAGCACCTAAGCATTTACCCACTCCGGAGATGGGGGAGGGGCAGCTGTCTGCTCAAAGGCTGCGTATTGCTTCTATCTCAGCCTGTTTGTGTAGAGTCACACACCTGCAGCACATCCTGATCAGCTGGACTTCACTGAAGCTGCTGGACTCTGCTGGCAATGCCAATCTCCTCCCGCCACTGCACAGTGCAGGCAGCACCCGCACACACGAGGCTCAGGGTGTTGCAGCAAAGATTATGGTACGTTTAAAAAGAAAGAATAAAATCCTTTCCAATTGACCAGGTGGATCTCACAGAACCAGTGCTGACTCCCGGCTCCCAGTCTTACAGAGCACCCACCCAAGTGCTCTACTCGAAATCTGCCGTCAGGAGATTCACCTCCAACATTGGGAGCCAGTGTAAGGTATAAGATAAAACTTTTTTTTAATTCATTCCTGAGATGTGGGCGTCGCTGGCAAGGCCAGCATTTCTTGCCCAACCCTAGTTGCCCTCGAGAAGGTGGTGGTGAGCCGCCTTCTTGAACCGCTGCAGTCCGTGTGGTGAAGGTACTCCCACAGTGCTGTTAGGGAGGGAGTTCCAGGATTTTGACCCAGTGACGATGAAGGAACAGGCCGATATATTTCCAAGTCAGGATGGTGTGTGACTTGGAGGGGAACTTGGAGGTGGTGGTGTTCCCAGGCGCCTGCTGCCCTTGTCCTTCTAGGTGGAAGAGGTCGCGGGTTTGGGAGGTGCTGCCGAAGAAGCCTTGGCTTAATGAAACAAAACTTCTGCAAAAATAGAAACAAAATAAGGTTTCACGTTTTTGCAATCACTGAAATAATTAGATTGCTTCATTGTACAATCCTGGCGATTTTATTCAGGATGATATTTAGTGAATTACAACAGCTCAAGAGTGACATCATTACTTTAATGATGCGGTTTGCGTTAATGGTTATGCCATTATATCCAATGTTGTCACTTCCTCTAATTCTCTTTTCATGATTTGTAGAATTAAAGAATTTTCTCTGATAATTTTACTTTGAACTTCATCTTTCCTTCAGAGGTGACATCATTTGCTTTTCTCCTCTTTCCCTGATATTGTAAATATTCACAAGGCCAGTAAACTGTTCATGTATTTTTCTACAAAAGATTGGTTTCTGTTTCAAATGATTTCAAATAAACTTAGTTTGCTACTCCGACTAGTGCCCTGTATTTCATTCCTGACCTTCTGAAACCTTCAGCCTCGAGGTGATGTCTCAGAGGAGACCTTGTAGAGGCGTACGAGATCTTTAACAGGATAGAGAATGGAAACCTGGAACAATGCTGCCAGATACAGCAGGGCAGGAGGGCGCAGGGTCTGAGTGTGAGGGCAAACTTAGGACAGATGTCAGAAAGTACTTCTTTACACAGAAGGTGATTAAAAACTGGAGTGGGTTGTGAGGAAGGGCGGTTGAGGCTAAGACTGGACTCACGGGAGAAGCAGCTTCGTAGGGTTCATGTTCTGGGAGGATGGGATTAACTCAGATCAATGTCTGTCTTCCACCAAATTGATCCTACAATCAGATTCCTGACTGTCAGTAGTGTATGTTGGTAAAAGTAACAACCAGCTCTCAGTCAGTTCTGAGGATCAGTCAGGGGCAACAGACCATGAAACACAGAGTGTAAGTGTCACTATTGAGCCCGGCAGATATGAACCTTTCAGTTTGGAAAAAGGACTGTTATGAGTTTCATGAACACAGCCAGGACCGACCGCAATGACACCATGGTAATCAGGTTTCAATAAATGACTAACCATCCCCTCCCTAACTAGTCATTTTACTCCGTCTCTGCTAAATAAGAACATAAGAAATAGGAGCAGGAGGAGGTTATGCGGCCCATCGAGCCTGCTCCACCATTCAATGAGATCATGGCTGATCATCGACTTCATCTCCACTTTCCCGCCCGATCCCCATATCCCTTGATTCCAAAAATGTATCGATCTCAGCCTTGAATATACTCAACGACTCAGCATCCACAGCCCTCTGGGGCAGAGAATTCCAAAGATTCACCACCCTCTGAGTGAAGAAATTCCTCCTCATCTCAGTCTTAAATGTCCGACCCCTTACCCTGAGACGATGCCCCCTAGTTCTAGACACTCCAGCCAGGGGAAACAACCTCTCAGCATCTACAAAAGCAAAATACTGCGGATGCTGGAAATCTGAAATAAAAACAGAAAATGCTGGAAATACTCAGCAGGTCAGGCAGCATCTGTGGAGAGAGAAACAGAGTTAACGTTTCAGGTCAATGACCCTTCGTCAGAACTGCAACCATCTGCGAACCCTCTCAGCATCTACCCTGTCAATCCCCTTCAGAATCTTGTTTCAATGAGATCATCTCTCATTCTTCTAAACTCCAGAGAGTATAGGCCCATTCTACACAATCTCTCATCATAGGACAGCCCTCTCATCCCAGGAATCAATCTAGTGAACCTTCGTTGCACCTCCTCCAAGGCAAGTATATCCTTCCTTATATAAGGAGACCAAAACTGTGCACAGTACTCCAGGTGTGGTCTCACCAAGGCCCTGTACAATTGTAGCAAGACTTCCTTACTCTTATACTCCAACCCCCTTGCAATGAAGTCCAACATGCCATTTGCCTTTCTTATTGCTTGCTGTACCTGCATGCTAGCTTTCTGTGTTTCTTGCACAAGGACACCCAAATCTCTCTGAACACCAACATTTGAAAGTCTCTCACCATTTAAAAAATATTCTGTTTTTCTTTTCTTCCTACCAAAGTGAATAACCTCACATTTCCCTACATTATACTCCATCTGCCACCTTACTGCCCACTCACTTAGTCTATCTATATCCCTTTGCAGACTCTGTGTTCTCCTCACAGCATACAGTCCCACCTAGCTTTGTATAACTTTTAGAAGGGATAGGCAAAATGGAAAAGCAGGAGGGGTAGCCCTGATAACAATGGATGGGATAAAGACAGTAGAGAGAAAGGATCTTAGCTCTGAAAATCAAGAAGTAGAATCAGTTTAGGTGGAGCTAAGAAACAGCAAGGGGCAGAAAACATTGGTGGGAGTTGTTTCTAGGCCCCCAAACAGTAGTTGTAATGTAGGGCAGAGTATAAATCAGGAAATTAGAGGCGCATGTAACAAGGGTAATACAGTAATCATGGGGGACTTTAATCTACATATAGACTGGGCAAACCAAATTTGCAGTAATAGTGTGGAGGACGAATTCATGGAATGTATGCAAGATAGTTTTCTAGATCAGTATGTTGAGGAACCAACTAGGGAACAGGCTATTTTAGATCTAGTATTGTGCAACGAGAAAGGGTTAATTAATAACCTTGTAGTAAAGGGGCCTTCAGGGAAGAGTGACCATAATATGATAGAATTTTATAATGAGATTGAAAGTGATTTAGTTAAATCCGAAACTAGGGTCTTAAATCTAAACAAAGCAAACTACATAGGTATGAGGGGTGAATTGGCTAAGGTAGATTGGGAAATTACATTAAAAGGTATGACAGTGGACAAGCAATGGCTAACATTTAAAGAATTAATACATAATTTACAACAAATATACATTCCTGTAAGGCACAAAAACCCCACAGGAAAAGTGGTCCAACCGTGGCTAACAAGAGAAGTTAAAGATGGTATTAGATCAAAGGAAGAGGCTTATAATGCTGCCAAAAAGAGTAGTAAACCTGAGGATAGAGAGGATTTTAAAATTCAGCAAAGGAGGACCGAGAAATTGATAAAGAAAGGGAAAATAGAATATGAGAGTAAACTAGTGAGAGACATAAAAATAGACTGTAAAACTTCTATAGGTATGTAAAAAGGAAAAGATTAGCAAAAATAAATGTGGGTCCCTTACAGGCTGAGAAAATATAATGGGGAATAAAGAAATGGCAGAGAAATTAAACAAATACTTTGGGGGGAATTTTGCCGGCGCTCAGGGGGCAGGTTTGGAGGCGGGACATCCGGTAAAATTGCAAAGATTGACAGCGAGTCCCGAACCTGCTGTTAACCCGCCTATGTACAATCTTCCCGGGTGTCGGGTCCCCGATTTGCGCATGGGCCCGACACCTATCTGCGGGAAGAGGATTATAGGCACTTAACAGCTTGTTAACAGGTAGTTAACAGGCAGTTAAGAGACTTTTTCCAATTTTGACAGGTCTACTGGGGGCTTCCTGACGTCCAGACACCACGCCAGGGTAAGTGTGGCATGCTGTGGGTCTACTCTAATGTTATTTCGTTGATGACAGCTGCAGAAGTGGTGTGAAGGATCCAATGGTACACTAGTGAGTTTCAGAGGTAAGAAAATGTTGGGAAAATCATTTTTAATGTATTTAGACTTTTCTGTAGGTAACAAGTTTTGAGTCTTTGTGTAGTCGCACCTCATTGGGAGAACCTCTCTCACCAGTGACAGAGCGCTTCTGTAACCTTACCTGCAGCTGCCATCTGTTCTAGCCCAAGGAGGGAGTCACTGGAGAGCCTAGGTGCAAAGGCTCACCTTTGTACAGTGATTGTCAGTGTTTGCAGCACCTCAATGCTGTCAAACACTGAAAAATCACCTGTCAAAAAAAATTGTGTGTGGCCCCTTTAAGAAAACCGGCAGATGATGCGTCATCAACTGACGTCATCTGACACCGGCTTTCTCCTAATTGGCCGGCAAGCCCGCAGGGCAGGCTTAACAAGGCCAATTGACGCAAAATAGCGTCTGTGCGCCAGACGTCGTTGGGGGCAGGATTGGAACCCGGAAGGAAGCTGTCCCGCCCCTAGGCTGCACCAAACGGTAAAATCCAGCCCTTTGTGTCTGTCTTCATGGAAGAAGACGTAAAAAACTTCCCGGAAATAGTGGACAACCAAGGCTCTAGCGTGAATGAGGAACTGAAAGATATTAGTATTAGTAAAAAAGTAGTACTGGAGAAATTAATGGGACTGAAAGCCGATAAATCCCCTGGACCTGATGGCCTACATCCGAGGGTTTTGAAAGAGTTGGCTATAGAGATAGTGGATGCATTGGTTGTCATCTTCCAAAATTCCATAGATTCTAGAACGGTTCCTGCGGATTGGAAGGTAGCAAATGTAATCCCACTATTTAAGAAAGGAGGGAGAGAGAAAACAGGGAACTACAGACCAGTTAACCTGACATCAGTAGTAGGGAAAATGCTAGAATCTATTATTAAGGATGTGGTAACAGGGCACTTAGAAAATAATAATAGGATTGGGCAGAGTCAACACAGATTTATGAAAGGGAAATCGTGTTTGACGAATCTGTTAGAGTTTTTTGAGGTTGTAAATAGCAGAATAGATAAGGGGGAACCAGTGGATGTGTTGTATTTGGATTTTCAGTAGGCATTCGATAAGGTGCCACATAAGAGGTTATTAAACAAAATTAGGGCTCATGGGATTGGGGGTAATATACTAGCATGGATTGAGGATTGGTTAACGGACAGAAAACAGAGAGTAGGAATAAACGGGTCATTTTCGGGTTGGCAGGCTGTAACTAGTGGGGTACCGCAAGGATCAGTGCTTGGGCCTCAGCTATTCACAATCTACATCAATGATTTGAATGAGGGGACCAAATATAATATATCCAAGTTTGCTGATGATACAAAGCTGGGTGGGAATGTAAGTTGTGAGGAGGATGCAAGGAGGCTTCAAGGGGATATAAACAGGCTAAGTGAGTGGGCAAGAACATGGCAAATGGAATATAATGTGGAGAAATGTGAAGTTATCCACTTTGGTAGGAAAAATAGAAAAGCAGAGTATTTTTTAAATTGTGGGAGATTGGGAAATGTTGGTGTTCAGAGGGACCTGGGTGTCCTTGTACACGAATCACTGAAAGTTAACATGCAAGTACAGCAATCAATTAGGAAAGTAAATGGTATGTTGGCCTTTATTACAAGAGGATTTAAGTGTAAGAGTAAAGACGTCTTACTGCAATTATATAGGGCCCTAGTGAGACCATACCTGGAGTATTATGTACAGTTTTGGTCTCCTTACCTAAGGAATGACATACTTGCCATAGAGGGAGTGCAACAAAGGTTCACCAGACTGATTCCTGGGATGGGGGGGATTGTCCAATGAGGAGAGATTGAGTAGACTAGGCCTATATTCTCTAGAGTTTGGAAGAATGAGAGATGATCTCATTGAGATATACAAAATTCTTACAGGACTTGAGAGGGTAGATGTAGGGAGGTTGTTTCCCCTGGCTGGGGAGTCTAGAACCAGGGGTCACAGTCTCAGAATTAAGGGTCGGCCATTTAGGACTGAGATGAGGAGACATTTCTTCACTCAGAGGGTGGTGAATCTTTGGAATTCTCTACCCTAGAGGGCTGTGGAGGCTCAGTCGTTGAGTATATTCAAGACAGAGATCGATAGATTTTTGAATATTAAGGGAATCAAGGGATATGGGCATCGTGCAGGAAAGTGGAGTTGAGGTAGAAGATCAGCCATGATCTTATTGAATGGTGGAGCAGGCTCGAGGGGCCAAATGGCCGACTCCTGCTCCTAATTCTTATGTTCTTATGTTCTTATGCTCTTATGTTCTTATGACACCTGCCTGACAAACACTCACCCCATCAACTGATAGACATGATCCTACAACCCAGAGAGCAGCCAATCCGCAGAGCAGCATCTGCAATACACTGCGAGTCAGACAGACAGAACATCAGGGACCAGGGAGATAATCACTGCACAGCCGCAATTGTGTATATTATAGAGAATAGCAGCCCCTGTGTATATTATAGAGAATAGCAGCCCCTGTGTATATTATAGAGAATAGCAGCCCCTGTGTATATTATAGAGAATAGCAGCCCCACATTCTCTATAATATACACCGGGGCTGTTATTCTCTATAATATACACAGGAGCTGCTATTCTCTCTAATATACACAGGGGCTGCTATTCCCTATAATATACACAGGCCCTGCTATTCCCTATAATATACACAGGGGCTGCTATTCTCTATAATATACACAGGAGCTGCTATTCTCTCTAATATACACAGGGGCTGCTATTCCCTATAATATACACAGGGCCTGCTATTCCCTATAATATACACAGGGGCTGCTATTCTCTATAATATACACAGGGGCTGCTATTCTCTATAATATACACAGGGGCTGCTATTCTCTATAATATACACAGGGGCTGCTATTCTCTATAATATACACAGGGGCTGCTATTCGCTATAATATACACAGGGGCTGCTATTCGCTATAATATACACAGGGGCTGCTATTCTCTATAATATACACAGGGGCTGCTATTCTCTATAATATACACAGGCCCTGCTACTCCCTATAATATACACAGGGGCTGCTATTCTCTATAATATACACAGGGGCTGCTATTCGCTATAATATACACAGGGACTGCTATTCTCTATAATATACACAGGGGCTGCTATTCTCTATAATATACACAGGGGCTGCTATTCTCTAATATACACAGGGGCTGCTATTCCCTATAATATACACCGGGGCTGCTATTCTCTATAATATACACAGGGGCTGCTATTCCCTATAATATACACCGGGGCTGCTATTCTCTATAATATACACAGGGGCTGCTATTCCCTACAATATACACAGGAGCTGCTATTCTCTATAATATACACAGGAGCTGCTATTCTCTATAATATACACAGGGGCTGCTATTCCCTATAATATACACAGGGGCTGCTATTCTCTATAATATACACAGGAGCTGCTATTCTCTATAATATACACAGGGGCTGCTATTCCCTATAATATACACAGGAGCTGCTATTCTCTATAATATACACAGGGGCTGCTATTCTCTATAATATACACAGGGGCTGCTATTCTCTATAATATACACAGGTGCTGCTATTCTCATAATATACACAGGGGCTGCTATTCCCTATAAAATACACAGGGGCTGCTATTCTCTATAATATACACAGGGGCTGCTATTCTCTATAATATACACAGGGGCTGCTATTCTCTATAATTTACACAGGGGCTGCTATTCTCTATAATATACACAGGTGCTGCTATTCTCCATAATATACACAGGGACTGCTATTCTCTAATATACACAGGGGCTGCTATTCCCTATAAAATACACAGGGGCTGCTATTCTCCATAATATACACAGGGACTGCTATTCTCTATAATATACACAGGCCCTGCTATTCTCTATAATATACACAGGAGCTGCTATTCTCTATAATATACACAGGGGCTGCTATTCTCTATAATATACACAGGGGCTGCTATTCCCTATAATATACACAGGGGCTGCTATTCTCTATAATATACACAGGGGCTGCTATTCTCTATAATATACACAGGGGCTGTTATTCTCTATAATATACACAATTGCTGCTATTCGCTATAATATACACAGGGGCTGCTATTCTCTATAATATACACAGGGGCTGCTATTCTCTATAATATACACAGGGGCTGCTATTCTCTATAATATACACAGGGGCTGCTATTCGCTATAATATACACAGGGGCTGCTATTCTCTATAATATACACAGAGGCTGCTATTCGCTATAATATACACAGGGGCTGCTATTCGCTATAATATACACAGGGGCTGCTATTCTCTATAATATACACAGGGCTGCTATTCCCTATAATATACACAGGGGCTGCTATTCTCTATAATATACACAGGGGCTGCTATTCTCTATAATATACACAGGGACTGCTATTCGCTATAATATACACAGGGGCTGCTATTCTCTATAATATACACAGGGGCTGCTATTCTCTATAATATACACAGGGGCTGCTATTCGCTATAATATACACAGGGGCTGCTATTCTCTATAATATACACAATTGCTGCTATTCTCTATAATATACACAGGGGCTGCTATTCGCTATAATATACACAGGGGCTGCTATTCGCTATAATATACACAGGGGCTGCTATTCTCTATAATATACACAGGGACTGCTATTCGCTATAATATACACAGGGGCTGCTATTCTCTATAATATACACAGGGGCTGCTATTCTCTATAATATACACAGGGGCTGCTATTCGCTATAATATACACAGGGGCTGCTATTCGCTATAATATACACAGGGGCTGCTATTCTCTATAATATACACAGGGGCTGCTATTTATAATATACACAGGGGCTGCTATTCTCTATAATATACACAGGCCCTGCTATTCTCTATAATATACACAGGAGCTGCTATTCTCTATAATATACACAGGGGCTGCTATTCTCTATAATATACACAGGGGC
This sequence comes from Squalus acanthias, assembly GCA_030390025.1. Taxonomy (NCBI): domain Eukaryota; kingdom Metazoa; phylum Chordata; class Chondrichthyes; order Squaliformes; family Squalidae; genus Squalus; species Squalus acanthias. The sequence goes on along the minus strand of CM059437.1, from coordinate 1,617,532 downwards.
AGCTATTCTCTATAATATACACAGGAGCTGCTATTCCCTATAATATACACAGGGGCTGCTATTCCCTATAATATACACAGGGGCTGCTATTCCCTATAATATACACAGGGGCTGCTATTCTCTATAATATACACAGGGGCTGCTATTCTCTATAATATACACAGGGGCTGCTATTCTCTATAATATACACAGGAGCTGCTATTCCCTATAATATACACAGGGGCTGCTATTCCCTATAATATACACAGGAGCTGCTATTCTCTATAATATACACAGCGGCTGCTATTCCCTATAATATACACAGGGGCTGCTATTCCCTATAATATACACAGGGGCTGCTATTCCCTATAATATACACAGGAGCTGCTATTCCCTATAATATACACAGGAGCTGCTATTCTCTATAATATACACAGGGGCTGCTATTCCCTATAATATACACAGGAGCTGCTATTCCCTATAATATACACAGGAGCTGCTATTCTCTATAATATACACAGGGGCTGCTATTCTCTATAATATACACAGGAGCTGCTATTCCCTATAATATACACAGGGGCTGCTATTCTCTATAATATACACAGGGGCTGCTATTTATAATATACACAGGGGCTGCTATTCCCTACAATATACACAGGGGCTGCTATTCTCTATAATATACACAGGCCCTGCTATTCTCTATAATATACACAGGAGCTGCTATTTATAATATACACAGGAGCTGCTATTCCCTATAATATACACAGGCCCTGCTATTCTCTATAATATACACAGGGGCTGCTATTTATAATATACACAGGGGCTGCTATTCCCTACAATATACACAGGAGCTGCTATTCTCTAAAATATACACAGGGGCTGCTATTCTCTATAATATACACAGGGCTGCTATTCCCTATAATATACACAGGGGCTGCTATTCTCTATAATATACACAGGGCTGCTATTCCCTATAATATACACAGGGGCTGCTATTCCCTATAATATACACAGGGGCTGCTATTCCCTATAATATACACAGGGGCTGCTATTCCCTATAATATACACAGGGGCTGCTGTTCCCTATAATATACACAGGGGCTGCTATTCTCTATAATATACACAGGGGCTGCTATTCCCTATAATATACACAGGGGCTGCTATTCTCTATAATACACACAGGAGCTGCTATTCCCTATAATATACACAGGGGCTGCTATTCCCTATAATATACACAGGGGCTGCTATTCTCTATAATATACACAGGGGCTGCTATTCCCTATAATATACACAGGGCTGCTATTCTCTATAATACACACAGGAGCTGCTATTCCCTATAATATACACAGGGGCTGCTATTCCCTATAATATACACAGGGGCTGCTATTCTCTATAATACACACAGGAGCTGCTATTCCCTATAATATACACAGGGGCTGCTATTCCCTATAATATACACAGGGGCTGCTATTCCCTATAATATACACAGGGGCTGCTATTCTCTATAATATACACAGGGGCTGCTATTCCCTATAATATACACAGGGGCTGCTATTCTCTATAATATACACAGGGGCTGCTATTCTCTATAATACACACAGGGGCTGCTATTCCCTATAATATACACAGGGGCTGCTATTCTCTATAATATACACAGGGGCTGCTATTCTCTATAATACACACAGGAGCTGCTATTCCCTATAATATACACAGGGTCTGCTATTCTCTATAATACACACAGGAGCTGCTATTCCCTATAATATACACAGGCCCTGCTATTCCCTATAATATACACAGGAGCTGCTATTCTCTATAATATACACAGGAGCTGCTATTCTCTATAATATACACAGGGGCTGCTATTCCCTATAATATACACAGGGGCTGCTATTCTCTGTAATATACACAGGATTCACACATGAACACTGAGTATTCAGGCTTTGAGATTACACAGTAAAGTGAGCCAGTCGTGTTACTGTCTGTCGAACAGGGATGCAGAATTTGAGGACAGTGAGAGAGAACAGCATGTGGAAAGAGATTGTTATCCATCTGCACGCATTCCCTACTTAAAGCTTAACAGATTAAAGTCAAGAGCTACTTGAAGCAAAGTCGATCCTTTCTGACCAGCTGCTGTCAGTATAAGACCCTCCGACACGGCCAGAGTCTGGCTCTCAGTGTACAGAAAGCCAAGTGCAGGGAACTGCCGGATTGCAATATTATTATTTGGAATATAAGTGTTCCTGGAATCTGGAAGTTCTCCATCAGGAAAAATGGAACAAAAGGTTGTTCTGGTAACTGGCTGTTCCAGCGGGATTGGACTCGCTATTGCTGCTAAATTAGCAAATGATGAACAGAAGCGATTCAGAGGTGAGACTCCCGTTGTGCGTTTTTCTGCTGATGTCACCCATCACCCCTGTGCTCGCTGACCTTTATTGGCTCCCGGTTAAGCAACACATCGATTTCAAAATTCTCATCCTTGTTTTCAAATCCCTCCGTGGCCCTCGCCCCTCCCTATCTCTGTAACCTGCTCCAGCCCCACAACCCCCCGAGATCTCTGCGCTCCTCCAATTCTGACCTCTTGCGCATCCCCTGATTTTAATCGCTCCACCATTGGCGGCCATGCCTTCAGCTGCCTGGGCCCTGAGCTCTGGAATTCCCTCCCTAAACTTCTCCGCCTCTCGCTCCTCCTTTAAGATGCTCCTTAAAACCTATGTCACCTGTTCTAATATCTCTTTATGTGACTCGGTGTCAACATTTTTTTGTTAACGCTCCTGTGATGCGCCGTGGAACGTTTTACTGCGTTAAAGGCGCTATATAAATGCAGGTTGTTGTTGTTGGAGCCACGTGAATGTTTGCAGTATGAGCTGGACACAACTCCCACAGGGTAATGGCTGGGCCTGTGTCAGGAGGGGAGGGGTAACCCCTCGTGCACAAAGGGAGGTTGGAGCCGGTCTCCTGCCAACAAAGAGAAGGTTTCCTCTTGCTGTTTCCAGCCTGTACACAACCAGAATAACTGAG
>CM059437.1:1447642-1609335 GCA_030390025.1 Squalus acanthias | reverse complement strand
GTGTGAGTGTGTGTGTGAGTGTGTGTGTGAGTGTGAGTGTTAGTGTGATGACCATCTTACCCATTCCTGTTCTCAGTTAACAATGCAGGGATTGGGTTGATCGGGCCGGTCGAGTGTCAAAGCATTGAGGAGATGAAGGCTGTGTTCGAGACAAATTTCTTCGGTGTTGTTCGAATGATCAAAGCCGTGCTCCCGGATATGAAGGCGCGGAGGAGTGGGCACATTGTGGTGATGAGCAGTGTGATGGGTCTGCAGGGTGAGTACTGAACAAGTGAGATCCCACCTTCCTCTGGGCTCCCAGCAGCATGCTGGGAGTAGATGGGAAATTTACAACATGTGGCTACATCCCCAATGGTTCACCGTCTGTCTGTGTTCCCTCCATGGCCCTCGCCCCTCCCTATCTCTGTAACCTCCTCCAGCCCTACAACCCTCCCAGATCTCTGCGCTCCTCCAATTCTGGCCTCTTGAGCATCCCTGATTATAATCACCCCACCATTAGCGGCCGTGCCTTCAGCTGTCTGGGCCCCGAGCTCTGGAATTCCCTCCCTAAACCTCTCCGCCTCTCTCTCCTCCTTTAAGAAGCTCCTTAAAACCGACCTCTTTGACCAAGCTTTTGATTACCTGTCCTAATGGCTCCTTATGTGGCTCGGTGTCAATTCTTTGTTTGATAATCGCTCCTGTGAAAGGCCTTGAGATGTTTCCCGATGTTAAGAGCGTAAGTTGTTATTGTCAAACCGACACGCACATTAGATCCTTTGTTTATTTTCAAACCACTTATTAATAAATTAGAGGTAGGAAGGAGTTACCAAGAGAACAAGAGGCAGGAGCGAGTGATAGAGCCTTAACAAGATGACTTATTCAGTTGTGTGGAGAGATTGGAGAAGCTGGCGTTGTTCTCCTTAGAGCAGAAGAGGTTTAAGGGGAGATCTGATAGAGGTGTTGAAAATGATGAGGGGTTTTGATAGAGCGAGTCGGGAGAAACTGTTTCCAGTGGCAAGTGGGTCGGTAACCAGAGGTCAGAGATTTAAAATAATTGGCAAAAGAACCAGAGGGGAAACGAGGAGAAACTTCTTCACACAGAGGGTTGTTGTGATCTGGAACGCACAACCTTAAAGGGAGGTGGAATCAGATTCCACAGGAACTTTCAAAAGGCAGCTGGACATGTGCTTGAAGAGGAGTCATTTGCAGGTTCTGGGGAGAAAGCTGGGGATTGGGACTAAATTGGAGAGCTCTTTCAAAGAGCCGGCACAGGCACGATGGGCCGAATGGTCTCCTTCTGTGCTGCAAGGTTCTATGGAGCAGGATCCATAACCCTAGGATGTCCTGGGCTGGCTGTGGTGAGAATGACATCACTCACTGGGATTCGACTGTCACTGAGTGTATAATACCAATGCCACGATGAGAGGCTTTGTAAGATTGGCAGACAGCAGTCACAATGTGAGTTAATAGTTTTATCTTCTTGGTCACACTTTGGGTCTGCACATCCTTTGTGATTTAGACCTGATACCGGGAAATCACAGAGTTACTAAAGTCTGTACATGCGGTTTGTGTTTGACCAGGTATCATGTTCAATGATGTCTACGCTGCTTCCAAGTTTGCGGTGGAAGGATTCTGCGAGAGTCTCGTGGTGCAGACACTAAAATTTAATATCAAGTAAGTCTGATCCCTGACTCAGCGAGCGAAGGCTGGGGAAAGGAGCAAATGTTTCCGTGTTGAGAGGGCAGGAACTAAACTGGGAGAACTTGAACCAGTTACTTGACAGGATGATCAAGACTTAACATTAACAGAAACCTGCGATAAACTGGACAAGAATGGAAACTAAACATATTGGGATAGAAAGGATAAGGGAGGCGGTGGAATAGCAATTTTGGTTAAAGAGGGGATACAGGCTGTGGAGAGAGTGATGTAGACAGGGGAAGGGCACGGAGTCAGGATGGATGGAGCTCAAAGGTAAAACGGGCTTGTTCCATTAGTCAGGGTGTGTTACAGATCTCCAGATTGTGGGAAGGAAGTGGAAAAGGGAATCTGCAGTGAGACTAGAAAGAGGAGCAGGAATCACACAATGATTACACTGGAAGATTTTAATTCTCCAGCTGTGTACTAGAATAGGGAAAGGACAGACGAGGGAGGGGAACTCCTGCCATGTGTTCGAGACTCCTTCCTCGAGCAGTGTGTTAGTGGGCCGACAAGGGCAGAGGTGTTGCTGGTTCTGGTTCTGTGTCATGAAATAGATCAAAATGAGAAGTCGCACAACACCAGGTTATAGTCCAACAGATTTATTTAATTTTACAAGCTTTCGGAGCAGTTCACTCCTTCGTCAGGTAAGTTAGCAGTGAGAGAATCTCCCAGAATTCACAATTTAAACACAGACAAAATATATTCAAATCTTTCCCTACATCAAAGAGCACAGCCAAGACAATGAGATGTGTCCCAGGGGGTCCAACGTGTCAAACCACCTGCTGGCTGCATATCCTGTCAATCTGTGTAGGTTCTTGTGTTAGTCTTTTTAAAAAAAAAACACCTGGGAAGACCGGCCATGATGTCAAGTCACGTTCTGTATCGTGACATGAACCCGATATCGCGATTGAGGCCATCCTCGTGAGTGCGGAACTTGGCTATCAGTTTCTGCTCTATGATTTTGCGCTGTCGTGTATCTCGAAGGCCGCCTTGGAGAACGCTTACCCGCATATCCGAGGCTGAGACAACGTATGAACGGACACCGCGCAACAATCGCCAGGCAGGAGGGTTGCCTCCCAGTCGGGGAACACTTCAGCAGCCAGGGGCATTCAGCCTCGGATATGCGGGTAAGCGTTCTCCAAGGCGGCCTTCGAGATACACGACAGCGCAAAATCATAGAGCAGAAACTGATAGCCAAGTTCCGCACTCATGAGGATGGCCTCAATCGCGATATCAGGTTCATGTCACGATACAGAACGTGACTTGACATCATGGCCGGTCTTCCCAGGTGTTTTTTTTTAAAAAGACTAACACAAGAACCTACACAGATTGACAGGATATGCAGCCAGCAGGTGGTTTGACACGTTGGACCCCCTGGGACACATCTCATTGTCTTGGCTGTGCTCTTTGATGTAGGGAAAGATTTGAATATATTTTGTCTGTGTTTAATTTGTGAATTCTGGGAGATTCTCTCACTGCTAACTTACCTGACGAAGGAGCGAACTGCTCCGAAAGCTTGTAAAATTAAATAAATCTGTTGGACTATAACCTGGTGTTGTGCGACTTCTCATTTTTGTCCACCCCAGTCCAACGCCGGCATCTCCACATCATGAAATAGATCAGTGGATGAGCTGAACGTGGATGAGCCCAGAAACTGGAAGAGCAGGTTAGACCAGGGCAGCTTTTCGATCAATGAGGAGTGAGCGAAGGGGAGGAGAAAGCAAAGATTCTCACTCAGGATTTAGAGTAACAGTGGGATGTTTTTAGAAAAGAGATTGCAAAGGTACAGAGTAAGTATATTCCATTAAAACAAAGAAGGAATTTATTAGGAGTCTCGGGATGCCAAAGGGGAATATGAGAAAATAAGAGAAGAGGTTAAGAGCGGGGTAAGAAAAGCTGAGAGTATGAGGGGAAAAAATCTTTAAAAAATCAAATGGAACAGTGACGTATTTTACAAAGAGTAAAAAGGGAATTGTTCAAACGGAGCTGGGAGCCTGGGAGGAAAGGATTGTCAATTTGTAGATGATGATCAAATGGTGGAGGCATCACAGGAAGTTAAAACCATCAGGAAAGACTGAACGGACTGGGGCTCATCTCCAGAAAAGAGAAGACTGAGGGGGTGAACTGATGGAGGTCTTTAAAATTCTGAAAGGGTTCGATAGGGTAGACACAGAGAGAGTGTTTCCACTTGTGGGGAGACCAGAATTGAGGGCAATAAATATAAGACAGTCACTAATAAATCCAATGGGAAATTCAGGAGAAACTTCTTTACCCAGAGCGTGGTGAGAATGTGGAACTCGCTACCACAGGGAGTGGTTGAGGCGAATTGCAGAGATGCATTTAAGGGGAAGCTGGATAAACACATGAGGGAGAAAGGAATAGAGGGTTATGCTGATAGGGTGAGGTGAAGAGGGGTGGGAGGAGGCTGGTGTGGTGCGCCCCGAAAGAATTAGCGCCCCAGCGGCCGAAATTCATCGGTAGCGCCCCAAGAGGGAGGAGGGAGGAGGGCGTTACTGAAAGTGCCCCGTGTCCCTCTTGGGGCGTTGCGAGCCAATATCACGGCGCTACGTGCCGTGGTACTGCAGGCTTTCCTCCCCTTATTAAAGGGGAGGGGCCTTGAGCAGCACGACCCGGGGCCCAGCTGGGCCACCAGGGATCGGAGTGCGGGCAAACGAGCCCGGCACTCAAGAGAAGAGCCGGGCTCACGGAGAGCAGCCGGTACCCCGCGGGGGGGCTGAAGAGGAGGTCGGGGACGGCAACGGGGGCAGGTGCTGGCAGGCGGCCAGCAACAAAAATGGCCGCCCGACACCTTGCCTTTAATTAGCGCCGCCCCGGCCGCAGGTAGGCCCCCCTGACCCCGTTGGACATAGCGTCCGGCGGTAAGTCAGGGGGCGCTACCGAAGATCGCGGCCGGGGCACGAGCGGGGCACTGGGCACGACGATGACGTCATCGCCGGAGGCGCAGTGCCGCGGGGCGCTAATGCTTACCACCGCCGCTAACCTCCTGCTGAATTTTGCGGGAGGTGTTGGCGGCGCCACGCCTGGGCGCAAAGCAACTGAATTTTTCCGCCAAAGGATCTTAGCTCCGAAAATCAAGAAGTAGAATCAGTTTGGGTGGAGCTAAGAAACAGCAAGGGGCAGAAAACATTGGTGGGAGTTGTTTATAGGCCCCCAAACTGTAGTTGTAATGTAGGGCAGATTATAAATCAGGAAATTAGAGGCGCATGTAACAAGGGTAATACAGTAATCATGGGGGACTTTAATCTACATATAGACTGGGCAAACCAAATTTGCAGTAATAGTGTGGAGGACAAATTCATGGAATGTATGCAAGATAGTTTTCTAGATCAGTATGTTGAGGAACCAACTAGGGAACAGGCTATTTTAGATCTAGTACTGTGCAATGAGAAAGGGTTAATTAATAACCTTGTAGTAAAGGGGCCTTTAGGGAAGAGTGACCATAATATGATAGAATTTTATATTGAGTTTGAAAGTGATTTAGTTAAATCCGAAACTAGGGTCTTAAATCTAAACAAAGCAAACTACGTAGATATGAGAGGCGAGTTGGCTAAAGTAGATTGGGAAACTACATTAAAAGGCTAGCATTTAAAGAATTAATACATAATTTACAACAAATATACATTCCTTTAAGGCACAAAAACCCCACAGGAAAAGTGGTCCAACCGTGGCTAACAAGAGAATTAAAGCTAGTATTAGATCAAAGGAAGAGGCTTATAATGCTGCCAAAAAGAATAGTAAGCCTGAGGATTGGGAGGATTTTAGGATTCAGCAAAGGAGGACCAAGAAATTGATAAAGAAAGGGAAAATAGAATGAGAGTAAACTAGCGAGAGACATAAAAACAGAATGTAAAAGCTTCGATAGGTACGTAAATTGGAAAAGATTAGTAAAAGTAAATGTGGGTCCCTTACAGACTGAGACAGGAGAAATTATAATGGGGAATAAGGAAATGGCAGGGAAATTAAACAAATACTTTGTGTCTGCCTTCATGGAAGAAGACGCAAAAAACTTTCCGGAAATAGTGGAGAACCAAGGGTCTAGCGAGAATGAGGAACTGAAAGAAATTAGTATTAGTAAAAAAAATAGTACTGGAGAAATTAATGGGACTGAAAGCTGATAAATCCCCTGGACCTGATGGCCTACATCCTAGGGTTTTGAAAGAGGTGGCTATAGAGATAGTGGATGCATTGGTTGTCATTTTTCAAAATTCCATAGATTCTAGAATGGTTCCTGCAGATTGGAAGGTAGCAAATGTAACCCCACTATTTAAGAAAGGAGGGAGAGAGAAAACAGGGAATTACAGACCAGTTAGCCTGACATCAGTAGTAGGGAAAATGCTAGAATCTATTATTAAGGATGTGGTAACAGGGCACTTAGAAAATAATAATAGGATTGGGCAGAATCAACACGGATTTATGAAAGGGAAATCGTGTTTGACAAATCTGTTAGAGTTTTTTGAGGTTGTAACTAGCAGAATAGATAAGGGGAAACCAGTGGATGTGGTGTATTTGGATTTTCAGAAGGCATTCGATAAGGTGCCACACAAGAGGTTATTAAACAAAATTAGGGCTCATGGGATTGGGGGTAATATACTAGCATGGATTGAGGATTGGTTAACGGACAGAAAACAGAGAGTAGGAATAAACGGGTCATTTTCGGGTTGTCAGGCTGTAACTAGTGGGGTACCGCAAGGATCAGTGCTTGGGCCTCAGCTATTCACAATCTATATCATTGATTTGGATGAGGGGACCAAATATAATATATCCAAGTTTGCTGATGATACAAAGCTGGGTGGGAATGTAAGTTGTGAGGAGGATGCAAGGAGGCTTCAAGGGGATATAGACAGGCTAAGTGAGTGGGCAAGAACATGGCAAATGGAATATAATGTGGAGAAATGTGAAGTTATCCACTTTGGTAGGAAAAATAGAAAAGCAGAGTATTTTTTAAATGGTGAGAGATTGGATAATGCAGATGCTCAAAGGGACCTGGGAGTCCTTGTACACCAATCACTGAAAGTTAACATGCAGGTACAACAAGCAATTAGGAAAGCAAATGGTATGTTGGCCTTTATTACAAGAGAATTTGAATATAAGAGTAAAGACGTCTTACTGCAATTATATAGGGCCCTGGTGAGACCACACCTGGAGTATTGTGTACAGTTTTGGTCTCCTTACCTAAGGAAGGACATACTTGCCATAGAGGGAATGCAACAAAGGTTCACCAGACTGGTTCCTGGGATGGGGGGATTGTTCAATGAGGAGAGATTGAGTAGACTAGGCCTATATTCTCTAGAGTTTAGAAGAATGAGAGGTGACCTCATTGAAACATACAAAATTCTTACAGGGCTTGACAAGGTAGATGCAGGGAGGATGTTTCCCCTGGCTGGGGAGTCTAGAACCAGGGGTCACAGTCTCAGAATAAGGGGTCGGCCATTTAGGACTGAGATGAGGAGAAATTTCTTCACTGAGGGTTGTGAATCTTTGGAATTCTCTACCCCAGAGGGCTGTGGAGGCTCAGTCGTTGAGTATATTCAAGACAGAGATCGATAGATTTTGAATATTAAGGGAATCAAGGGATATGGGGATAGTGCAGGAAAGTGGAGATGAGGTAGAAGATCAGCCATGATCTCATTGAATGGCGGAGCAGGCTCGAGGGGCCAAATGGCCGACTCCAGCTCCTATTTCTTATGTTATGTTCTTATGAAGGGATAGGGGAACAGGGCGGGTAATTGTAATTGGAAATATTTGCAGCAACATGGACTGGTTGGGCTGAATGTCCTATTTCTCTGCTGTAAGTTTGATGTGTTTGGTGTTGATCGGGCGATATCACTAACCTGCTCGTGCTCTATTTCCTGTCAGTATCACTCTGATTGAACCAGGACCGGTGGTGACTGAGTTTGAGGAGAAAGTTTTTGATGAGGCGCTGAAAGCTGATTACTCCAGCACAGACCCAGACACTACCGACATGTTCCTGAAGATTTACCTAGAAAATACAAAGAAGGTATTCTCGAGCACAGGACAGAGTCCAGAGGATGTGGCAGAGGTGAGGAAGCAAGGATCAGCAGCGCCAGACTGTGGTAAAATGGCCCCAGGTGCCACTGGTCCCCACAGGCTCATCAGCAGCATTTCAGACTCCACCACACGACACAGTGCTGAGACTCCACCACTAACAGCGCCACAAGCTGGTCAGAGACTGAGCACTGTACTGGGGGGCACTGCACTTAAACTGGTGCAAAACAACACCCCGTACACAGTCAGTCACTCAGGCAATATCAGAGCACCACTCCAGAGACTTGAGCACATAATGTAGGCTGATACTTCAGTACAGTGCTGAGGGAGCGCCGCACTGTCAGAGTGGTAGTACTGAGGGAGTGCCGCACTGTCGGAGGAGCAGTGCTGAGGGAGCGCCGCACTGTCAGAGGGGGAGTACTGAGGGAGCGATGCACTGTCGGAGGGGCAGTGCTGAGGGAGCGCCGCACTGTCAGAGGGGGAGTACTGAGGGAGCGATGCACTGTCGGAGTGGTAGTACTGAGGGAGTGCCGCACTGTCGGAGGAGCAGTGCTGAGGGAGTGCCGCACTGTCTGAGGGACAGTACTGAGGGAGCGCTGCACTGTCGGAGGGGCAGTACTGAGGGAGCGCTGCACTGTCGGAGGGTCAGTACTGAGGGAGCGCTGCACTGTCGGAGGGGCAGTACTGAGGGAGTGCCGCACTGTCGGAGGGGCGGTACTGAGGGAGCGCTGCACTGTCGGAGGGTCAGTACTGAGGGAGCGCTGCACTGTCGGAGGGTCAGTACTGAGGGAGTGCTGCACTGTCAGAGGGTCAGTACTGAGGGAGCGCTGCACTGTCGGAGGGGCAGTACTGAGGGAGTGATGCACTGTCAGAGGGTCAGTACTGAGGGAGCGCCGCACTGTCGGAGGAGCAGTGCTGAGGGAGCGCTGCACTGTCGGAGGGGCGGTACTGAGGGAGCGCTGCACTGTTGGAGGGGAGGTACTGAGGGAGCGCTGCACTGTCGGAGGGGCAGTACTGAGGGAGCGCCGCACTGTCTGAGGGGCAGTACTGAGGGAGCGCCGCACTGTCGGAGGAGCAGTGCTGAGGGAGCGCTGCACTGTCGGAGGAGCAGTGCTGAGGGAGCGCTGCACTGTCAGAGGGGCACTATTTTGAAGAAGAGCAGGGGAGTTCTCCCCAGTGTCCTTGCCAATATTTATCCCTCAATCAACATCACTAAAACAGATTATCTGGTCAATAATTTGATTTCTGTTTGTGGGATCTATCTGTGCGCTAATTGGCTGCCGCGTTTCCTACATTACAACAGTGACTACACTTCAAAGGCACTTCATTGGCTGTAAAGCGCTTTGGGACGTCCTGAGGCTGTGAAAGGCGCTATAGAAATGCAAGTCTCTCTTTCTTTAGCAGATTGAGCGGAGCATTTACTAACTGACCCTGAGCAGGGGCTTTGTCGATGGGATTTCAACCCCTTACTCTGTGGCTGCTGATGGTGGTTTGTGTAAATTGAAGTCAGCAGTTTGTCTTCTCAGTCCAGCGCCTGTTGACACTCAGCAGCTCCTGCCCAGAGTTAGAGGCTGGTTAAAGGGCAATTGCCTTCATTAAGGAATTTTCAAACACATAAACCAAAGTGGCACAATCACAGCAAGATACCCCTGCACAGGACCAGGGCACAGTGTAGGTGGCACCAACCCTCCTGGCACTTCCCCTCCCTCACCGTAGGACCAGTGTGTGGACAACAGGTGCCCCCTGGGTGGGGGGAGCTCGGGCTGTACGCCAAATGATCTGCATCTTAGGGGGAAAAATTCAGTTGGTTGCGCCTCCCGTTAGCGCCTTAAGAGGGCGCTAATGGGGCGCAAAGCATCTAGCGCCCAGGCGCGGCGAAGTTTGCGCCGCTCGCAAAATTAACTAGACATTTTGCGGTGGCGCTAAACACTACCGCCACGATCTCCTGCGCCGGCAGGTCATGACGTCACTCGATTGTGCAACGCCCCGGTATCGCCCCGGAGCGGATATTGAGTGGCGCCCCCTGCCTTACCGCCTGACGCTAGCAACGACAGGTTGAGGGGAGCGTTCTGCAGTCATGAAGGGAAAGGGGGAGCGCTATTTAAAGGTGACCGCTTCCTGCCTTTTATTGTTGGTGCCATTTTTGAACTACGCATTCTGAGAGAGAGAGGGAGAGACTTCTGGAGAGATTCAACGTTGTGTGAAGGAGTTTTGGGTACTGAGCAGCACTTTGCAGGTTCATTTTGATTTTCCATTCCTTGTATTGATTTAGCAGAGATTGTGGGGGCTGCACTCTGAGCTCTTTGCCTGGTACTCTCCATTGTTCTTTCCAGCACATTTGATGTGCAAGTCTCTCCAGGCCGAGATTCAAGGCTGCAATGAGTAGGATGTGGATGGAAAGCAAGATTAAACATCCCCTTTAAGAACTGGCCCGTGCCATTGTGTCTGTGTTCCATTGCTGACTGACATTACATGAGCTTCGCCAGCGCTCCGAGTTAGCGCCTCACTCCTCGGCATTTGCGCCTTAAGACAGGTGTGCAGCGCCTGATTTAGCGCTCCACTCACCTCCCGGGGCGTTAAAAGTGAAGTTTCCAGTCAGTGGCGATAATTAGCGCCAGGCGCTAATTTTTTGCGCCCGGTCGATATTTGCGCCCCAAATGGGGCGCGACTGAATTTTTCCCCCTTAATGTCTTTGACAGGTGACACTGAAGGTGGTCACCAGTGAGAAGCCACCTTTTCGACAACAGACGAATCCTCTGTACACTCCCATGATGGCGCTGAAGCAGGCCGACCCCAGTGGGGAGCTGGCGACCGACGTTTTCTACAAGATGTTATTCCAGTACAGCAAGCTGATGTACGCCAGTGTGAGCGCCGTCCGTCTCGTGCGTTGGAAAGTTCAGAAGATGCAGCAGGGGCTGAAACTGCTGGGACTTTAGTAAAGAACACAATCAGCCCTGGTGTCAGCTAGCCTGTCGTGTCTTCAGGACCACTGCAAATAGTCAACCCCAACCCACTGCCACCTCTAGTTACTGCTTAAAGCTTTTCCCTCCTTCCTGTCAGAGATCCCCTGCAAATAGTGACACATTCCCGGGGAACCCCTGCAAATTTCGCCACGTTCCTGGGAAGGAATGGAAATATCAAGAAATCCCTGGGAGATCCCCTTGCACTCTCCCAGGGTCCCCTGACAGACAGTGTCCCACAGCACAAAGGGACACAGAGCTACTGCTGCAGTGAATGCTATTATCAGTGACAGCAATAGCAGCTGAATAAACCAAGAAATACAGAATTCTGGAGACACTGCAGATCCCAGCCCCGATGAGCAGAAATCTGACAACCACATGGATCTCTTTGAACCTGTGGCTTTGAGATGTTCGCAGACTGAGAACGCAGAGAACAAACAGCATCAGCTCAATCCGACTGCCAACCTTGATGATGGGGGGCGGTGAGGGAGGAAGGGTCTGTGACAGAGAGATCGCATTAACCTGCCATAAAACTACTTTCAGAAAATGGAAACACTCAGCAGGTCAGGCAGCAATTGTGGAGAGAGAAACAGAGTTAACGTTTCAGGTCAATGGCCATTCGGCCCCTCGAGCTTGCTCCGCCATTCAATAAGATACATTTGCTATCCTCCAATCTGCAGGAACCGTTCCAGAATCTATAGAATTTTGGAAGATGACAACCAATGCATCCACTATTCCAATGGCCACCTCTTTCAAAACCCTGGGATGTAGGTCATCCGGTCCTTGAGATTTATCGACTTTTAGTCCCATTAATTTTGCTAGTACTGTTTTTTTACTAATAATAATTTCTTTAAGTTCCTCATTCTCGCCACACCCTTGGTTTTCTTGTATTTCTGGGAGGTTTTTTGTGTCTTCCTCCGTGAAGACAGAAACAAAGTATTTATTTAATTTCCTTGCCATTTCCTCATTCCCCATTATAAATTCTCCCGTCTCTGACTGTAAAGGACCTACATTTACCTTCGCCAGTCTTTTCCTTTTCACATACCTATAGAAGCTTTTACAATCCGTTTTTATATTTTTCACTAGTTTGTGCTCATATTCCATTTTCCCTTTCTTTATCAATTTCTTGGTCCCCCTTTGCTGATTTCTAAAAAGATCCCAATCCTCAGGCTGACCGTTTTTTCTGGCAACTTTATAAGCTTCCTCCTTTGACTTAATACTAGCTTTAATTTCTTTTGTTAGCCATGGTTGGATCACTTTTCCTTTTGGGTTTTTATGCCCTAGAGGAATATATGTTTGTTGCAAATTATGCATTATTTCCTTGAGTGAAGACATTTCTCCTCATCTCAGTCCTCAATGGCCGACCCCTTATCCTGAGACTATGTCCCCTAGTTCTAGACACTCCAGCCAGGGGAAACAACCTCTCAGCATCTACCCTGTCAATCCCCCTCAGAATCTTATACGGTTCGATGAGATCACCTCTCATTCTTCGAAACTCCAGAGTATAGGCCTAGTCTGCTCAATCGCTCCTCATAGGACAATCCCCCCATCCCAGGAACCAGTCTGGTGAACCTTCGTTGCACTCCCTCTATGGCAAGTATATCCTTCCTTGGGTAAGGAGACCAAAACTGTGCACAGGCTGGAGGGGCTGAATAGCCTACGCCTGTTCCTATGTTAGTTATGTGCTTGATGGGGTAGTTATATACTTGATTGGTTGATTTTGTGTTCGATTGTTAGTCATGCATTCATTTGGTTAGTTGTACAGCTGACTAGTTAGTTGTGTAGTTGATCGATTGAACAGTCCGTTCACTCGGTTAGTTATACACATTCTGACTGATTGGTGTCAGTGTTGCTCTACAATGGTGGCTGTGAGTCAGTGTTCGATTTCTTTCACTTCTTTTAGTCATTTGATTGAACAAAGCAAATTGCTGAAACGAGGAGCAGTTCTAACTAATGTTATGTAATGGTTAACTCAGCAATCTAGCTCACACCTCACGCAATCTCAACAGTTACCTGTGGTGATGTGTTCTATATTCTAATAATGATTTGATTGAAAATAAAATTTGCACCTTCCTTTCTGCTTCGAATATATTCAAGGATTCCGTTACAGAGTGAGAGTGGTGCTCCATGGAACTACACTGGCTGACCGACACTGGCTCCCGGTCCGGCAACACCTCAAATTTAAAATTCTCTTTCTTGTTTTCAAACCCCTGCAGGGCCTCGCCCCTCCCTATCTCTGTAATCTCCTCCAGCCCCACAACCCTCCCAGATCTCTGCGCTCCTCCAATTCTGTCCTCTTGCGTATCGCCGATTTCCTTCGCTCCACCATTGGTGGCCGTGCCTTCAGCTGCCTGGGCCCAAAGCTCTGGAATTCCCTCCCTAAACCTCTCCGCCTCCTTTAAGATGCTCCTTAAAACCTCCCTCCTTGACCAAGTGTTTAGTCGCCTGCCCTAATATCGCCTTATGTGGCTCGGTGCACCTTGGGATGTTTTACTACGTTAAAGGCGCTATATAAATACAAGTTGCTGTTTCTGTTACACTGAGAAGGGTCTAGACTGAGACACAGAGTGGAGACAGAGAGCGGCAGTGACAGACGGAGCTGGGGTTATTCTCTAACACCCCATGGTGTTGAGAAATGCGAGGAGGGCAGGATCGCGATTGAGGCTCTGTGTTTCTGTTCTTTCACATACGGAATGTAGAATCAGCGAGTGTAACAAACAGAGTTTCACTTCCCAATCAACAATAAAAATAATCTAAAATGAGAATCGCTAATTTTATCCTGTGATATATTTACTTCAATCTGAATCTGAAATAGTTTTTGGTGTGAAGGTGCCGAGATGTGGTCACACAGTAGGATACACATGCATCTGTCAGCCTGGTGATTAAACTTCCTCCTGGGCACTGGGCTGAAAAACCTGATTTAGTTTTCAACCTGAATCTCCGATAACCATCGGTCACTACAGAGGTGGTGACACAGAACCTTTTCACAATTGCTCCTGGAATGGTCAAGGGTCTGGGCTGGTCGGGGGTCTGGGCTGGTCGGGGGTCTGGGCTGGTCGGGGGTCTGGGCTGGTCGGGGGTCTGGGCTGGTAGGGGGGTCTCAGGCATTCAGTGGTCTGGGCGGTCAGGTAACTCCTCAGATAATGAAGCAGTCCATGCCCGCATGCAACAAGACCTGGACGACGTTCAGGCTTGGGCTGATAAATGGCAGGTAACATTCGCGCCACAGAAGTGCCAGGCAATGACTATCTCCAACAAGCGAGAGTCTAACCACCCCCCTTGACATTCAATGGCATTACCATCGCTGAATCCCTCACCATCAACATCCTGGGGGTCACCATTGACCATGAAACTTAACTGGACCAGCCACATAAATACTGTGGCAACAAGAGCAGGTCAGAGGCTAGGTATTCTGCGGCGAGTGTCTCACCTCCTGACTCCCCAAAGCCTTTCCACCATCTACAAGGAGTGTGATGGAATACTCTCCACTTGCCTGGATGAGTGCAGCTCCAACAACACTCAAGAAGCTCGACACCATCCAGGACAAAGCAGCCCGCTTGATTGGCACCCCATCCACCACCTTAAATATTCACTCATTCCACCACCGGCGTACCGTGGCTGCAGTGTGTACCATCTACAAGATGCACTGCAGCAACTCGCCAAGGCTTCTTCGGCAGCACCTCCCAAACCTGCGACCTCTTCCACCTAGAAGGACAAGGGCAGCAGGCGCATGGGAACACCACCACCTCCAAGTCCCCTCCAAGTCACACACCATCCTGACTTGGAAATATATCGCCGTTCCTTCATCGTCGCTGGGTCAAAATCCTGGAACTCCCTCCCTAACAGCACTGTGGGAGTACCTTCATCACACGGACTGCAGCGGTTCAAGAAGGCGGCTCACCACCACTTTCTCAAGGGCAATTAGGGATGGGCAATAAATGCTGGCCTTGCCAGCGACGCTCGCACCTCATAAATGAATACATTTTTTAAAAGGTGGGGCTGGGCAGTCAGAGGTCTGGGCAGTCGGGGGGATGAATGGTGTCTCTGGGCCTGGGCTGGGGTCTCTGATTCGCTTCCATTACAACACCCAAGACAATCAGTCTATTTTCAAATAAAGGCATTTGATAATTTGGAAGTGGAAGCGAGGATCTGCTGCTTGTCCTAGTGACTCGGGCCAGCAGTGCTTCAGGGCAGACCTGTCTATTTGTCACTCTAACCCAAGGAATGAGTCTCTCTGGACAGTGAAAACACAGAGAATAACCTCGGACTGTTCCACAGGTGGCGGATTCTGTAACGAGCTTCCTACAGGATCGCTCCTGATGAGCCTCGCTGATTACAGACCCCACTGTATCTCCCAGCCGTCACTGGTGGTGGCGATGGCGCAGGACGGTTGGAGATGCTGATCCTGAGTCTGGGTGCCCGGCTGCACGGGCTGATGTTGGGACAGCGTGCAACAGATCGGGCTCCAGTCAGTGTTAGAATGATGTGTGTCGATCACGTGCAGGTAATGGGCTGCGGGTTAGTCTCACCTGTAGTAAAAGGGCCTTGCAGACAGGAAGAGCGAGCCGGTATTGACAGGGACACCCAGGATTTCTCAGCAGTGAAGCTGTGATCTGGCTGTGCGTTGTGCCCAGGGGATTTACATTACTCTGGTTATTTTCTGGTCCCGTCGCCTATAATTAGCAACGTGGGGCATCTGGTGAGGATCCCAGAAGTTATGTTATGTGGAGGAAGAAGGGGAATTCAGAGAATGTTTCAGCCACAGAAACAGGCCATTCGGCCCATCAAGTCTGTATGAGCTGCCTTGTCGAACCCCACTCTCCTCACCCCCCGTGCTCTTTAATATTACTCTTGTTCTAATTGCATTCTAAATGAATTGATAGACTCTCCTTCAGCGGTGTGTCGCACATGCTAACCATCCCCTGGTAAACATTTTCTAACCTCCTCTTCACTTCTTTAAAATTTGTGATCTCTTATTACTGTCTCACAGACCAGTGCAAACCACTTCGAACCCTTCAGAATCTGACAAACATCAATCAGGTCATTCCTTGATCTGCTTAACTCCATCAATAAAAACTTCTCATCTCCTTCTAGAACTGTGTCCCCTCATCCCGTGTTGCCACCCAGCGAAGCTGCATTTCCACTTTCCCATTGCTGTTAAACCCTGAAACTGTGCACAGCTCCCTGCCTCCCGCCTGTGGTCTCCAGCTCCCTGCCTCCAGCCTGTGGTCTCCAGCTCCCTGCCTCCCGCCTGTGGTCTCCAGCTCCCAGCCTCCCGCCTGTGGTCTCCAGAGCCCAGCCTCCCGCCTGTGGTCTCCAGCTTCCAGCCTCCAGCCTGTGGTCTCCAGCTCCCAGCCTCCAGCCTGTGGTCTCCAGAGCCCAGCCTCCAGCCTGTGGTCTCCAGCTCCCAGCCTCCCGCCTGTGGTCTCCAGAGCCCAGCCTCCCGCCTGTGGTCTCCAGCTCCCAGCCTCCAGCCTGTGGTCTCCAGCTCCCTGCCTCCCGCCTGTGGTCTCCAGCTCCCTGCCTCCCGCCTGTGGTCTCCAGCTCCCAGCCTCCCGCCTGTGGTCTCCAGCTCCCAGCCTCCAGCCTGTGGTCTCCAGCTCCCTGCCTCCAGCCTGTGGTCTCCAGCTCCCTGCCTCCAGCCTGTGGTCTCCAGCTCCCTGCCTCCCGCCTGTGGTCTCCAGCCCAGCCTCCCGCCTGTGGTCTCCAGCTTCCAGATCACCTCCTTGCTTTTCACCCGGCCAGGTTTCCACCGCTGTAAACTCTCTTGTTCTCGTTCTGTACCTGACCCCAGCCACGTCCAGGAGGAGTAACGTTAGCCTAACCCCCCCAACAGGAAACGGAGGGGATCGATCAGGAGATTTTACAACCCGCCCGATTGAACTGGCTGATCCCACGCTGTCAGCTTCCCGGCAGGCAGCTTCGGTTAAAATTACCCCCTGGGTTTTTGTCAGACGCTCCCATCCCCCGCTCCCCACCCCCCCACCCCATCCCCCGCCCCCCCACCCCCTGCCTCCCATCCCCCGCTCCCCACCCCCCCACCCCATCCCTCACCCCCCCCGCCCCATACCTCCCATCCCCCGCTCCCCACCCCCCCCGCTCCCCACCCCCCCACCCCATCCCTCACCCCCCCGCCCCGTACCTCCCATCCCCCGCTCCCCACCCCCCCCGCTCCCCACCCCCCACCCCATCCCTCGCCCCCCCCCGTCCCCTGCCTCCCATCCCCCGCTCCCCACCCCCCCACCCCATCCCTCGCCCCCCCGCCTCCCATCCCCCATCCCTCCGCTCCCCATCCCCCCACCCCATCCCCCGCCCCCCGCCTCCCATCCCCCCATCCCCCCCGCTCCCCATCCCCCGCTCCCCATCCCCACCCCCGCTCCCCACCCCCCACCCCATCCCTCGCCCCCGCTCCCCATCCCCCGCCCCATCCCTCGCCCCCCGCTCCCCATCCCCCGCCCCCCCCCCCCATCCCCTGCCCCTCTCACTGGTGAAGGAGTTCGGTGCGGCCCGGTTTCTGGCGCTGACACTGTGTGGAGCTGATCCATCACTAATTTCTCTGCAAAGAGGCAGAAACTGATTCTGCACAAAACAATGACTCAATTAAAAAAATCATTTATTAGCAGAAAATTGGAAGCCCCATGTGTGGGTGTGAATAATATGAGCTAAACCCTGTGGTTTCCAGGGAAGTAAACCACCGTTTGACATCACCTATCACCTGCGGGTTATGAGGTTTACGTTATTAGTGTTTTATATTTCAGTAAATCTACGTTTTTGGTATCAATAACGGGTCTTGTTTTTGACTTGTTCCCTCACCATATGAAACACCCAGTGTCACGCCCCCCGCTGTAACAGTCCCTGATACACCACATCCTCTAATGCATATGGTCCACCAGCAAAACAGAAACCAGAACAAAACCGGTTCAGGGAGCCGCCTAACACACACCTCACAACTGACGTTCATAGCAAAGCCTTCCCATCACTCCAAGAAACAAACAGCTAATGGGAGGAGGAGGCTCCATCAATATCCCCATCCTCAATGATGGTGGAGCCCAGCACGTGAGTGCAAAAGACAAGGCTGAAGCGTTTGCAACCATCTTCAGCCAGAAGTGCCGAGTGGATGATCCATATCGGCCTCCTCCCGAGGTCCCCACCACCACAGAAGCCAGTCTTCAGCCAATTCGATTCACTCCACGTGATGTCAAGAAACGGCTGAGCGCACTGGATACAGCAAAGGCTGTGGGCCCCGACAACATCCCGGCTATCGTGCTGAAGACTTGTGCTCCAGAACTAGCCGCGCCTCTATTCAAGCTGTTCCAGTACAGCTACAGCACTGGCATCTATCCGACATTGTGGAAAACTGCCCAGGAATGTCCTGTCCACAAAAAGCAGGACAAATCCAACCCGGCCAATTACCGCCCTATCAGTCTACTCTCAATCACCTGTGTTCAGAGATTTGAGGGATTTTGATAAGGAAAATCAGGATAAACTATTTCCACTGGTTGGTGAGCCGGTAACTCCTGGCTTTCACCGGGACATTTACCAACCCGTTCACATGGACACTCCAGCCACCGCTATCGAGGGCAGGGTCCTGAGAAAGGGTGACCAGAGTGCCAGCCTGTTTCAGGCGGGAGGCCACTTGTAATCTTTCCCACAATACAACAGTGACTACACTTCAAAAAGTACTTCATTGGCTGTGAAGCACGTTGGGACATCCGGTGGTCGTGAAAGGCGCTATAGAAATGCAAGTCTTTCTTTTTTCTTTCTTTTAATATGCAAATAGGGGTCCTTGGCAGTACATAGGACCCTGAGTGCAACGCTGGGGTAGAGATGGGCAACGCCTGCATTGAGCATTTATACCAGTGTTGAGGGCCCTTTAAGAGCCACTGGGGCCACTCATAAAATGGACGAAGATATTCTTAACTTCATTTTTGCGGGCCAGAGCGAGCAGAAGTGCCTGCTCTCACTCCACTGCCCCTCCTAGTGTACTGGGCGTCAGGATATGGTTCATTGCCCATCCCTAGTTGCCCTTGAAAAGGTGGTGGTGAGCCGCCTTCTTGAACCGCTGCAGTCCGTGTGGTGAAGGTGCTCCCACAGTGCTGTTAGGGAGGGAGTTCCAGGATTTTGACCCAGCGACGATGAAGGAACGGCGATATACTTCAGGATGGTGTGTGACTTGGAGGGGAACTTGCAGGTGGTGGTGTTCCCATGCGCCTGCTGCCCTTGTCCTTCTAGGTGGTAGAGGTCGCGGGTTTGGGAGGTGATGCCGAAGGCGTTTGGTATCATCTGTAAATCTGACCAATTGGCATTGAGTTTCCAAATCCAATCTCAACACCAATCCCCGGGGCAACAGACTTAGTACATTCCCTACACACCCTGACACACCGCAACACAAACACACACACAGACACACACACCCCACACACACAAACCCAGACACACCCTGACATACCGCAACACAAACACACACACAGACACACACACCCCACACACACAAACCCAGACACACCCTGACATACCGCAACACAAACACACACACAGACACACACACCCCACACACAGACACACACACCCCACACACACAAACCCAGACACACCCTGACATACCGCAACACAAACACACACACAGACACACACACCCCACACACAGACACACACACCCCACACACACAAACCCAGACACACCCTGACATACCGCAACACAAACACACACACAGACACACACACACCCAGACACACACACACCCAGACACACACACACACACACCCAGACACACACACACCCAGACACACACACACACAAACACAAACCCAGACACACACCCCACACACACCCAGACACACACACACACACACAGACACACACACACCCAGACACACACACACCCAGACACACACACACACAAACACAAACCCAGACACACACCCCACACACACCCAGACACACACACACACACCCAGACACACACACACCCAGACACACACACCCAGACACACACACACACACAAACACAAACCCAGACACACACCCCACACACACCCAGATACACACACAGACACACACACACACACACCCAGACACACACACACACACAAACACAAACCCAGACACACACCCCACACACACCCAGACACACACACAGACACACCCAGACACACACACACCCAGACACACACACACAGACACACACACACCCCACACACACACCCCATACACACACCCCACACACACACACCCCACACACACACACACCCAGACACACACACACCCAGACACACCCTGACATACCGCAACACAAACACACACATAGACACACACACAGACACACACACAAACCCAGACACACACCCCACACACCCCCCACACACACACCCAGACACACACCCCACACACACCCAGACATACACACACACACACCCCACCCACACACACACAGACACACCCTGACACAAAGACACCCCGGGATCAGCGCACGTTGACAAATGAAGCTGGGAGTTTTGGGCTCAGTACCCCAGTGGGCGGGGCATCACACAGACCTCAGAATGAATTGTCCACAGATGGAGTTGTCCCAGTCAAGCTGCCTTGTAGAATCGTTAAGGAATCAAACAAGAAGTTGGATTAGAGATAGAACCATTCCAATTCCAACAGCATCGACTCGGGAATAAAACCCTCGCACACACAAAACAGAGGCTTAATAAATGTAATAATTATTAATCTGATGCTGGAATGACTCAACTTTATGTATTAACTTTTGAAAAAGGAAGATTGTTGTGTTTATCTACCAGTCTGTCAGTCTGGGGCTGATAGTGGACTGTACAGCCTGTGGCCATCAGACACCCGGGAGCTGGAGCTCAGGCCGCTGACTGTTGTCGGCAGAATGTCTGTCAGCCGTGCTCACCCTCCAAATGAGTCCATCTTCACTGTCCCATTTCCATGGCTCTAATACCCTTCCTGTAATAGGATGCCCAGAACTCTACTGTTCCCCAACTGTGACCTAACTAATGTCTTGTCTGTGGGAGGAGATTCAATGGGTGGGTAGAGTCAATGATAAAAAAGAAAGACTTGCATTTCTATAGCGCCTTTCACGACCTCAGGACGTCCCAAAGCGCTTTACAGCCAATGAAGTACTTTTGAAGTGCAGTCACTGTTGTAATGTAGGAAACACGGCAGCCAATTTGCGCACAGCAAGCTCCCATAAACAGCAACGTGATAATGACCAGATAATCTGTTTTTAGTGATGTTGATTGAGGGATAAATATTGGCCAGGACACCGGGG
Source organism: Squalus acanthias (assembly GCA_030390025.1). Taxonomy (NCBI): domain Eukaryota; kingdom Metazoa; phylum Chordata; class Chondrichthyes; order Squaliformes; family Squalidae; genus Squalus; species Squalus acanthias. The sequence goes on along the minus strand of CM059437.1, from coordinate 1,588,397 downwards.
AGAACTCCCCTGCTCTTCTTCAAAATAGTGCCATGGGATTGTTTATGTTCACCTGAGAGAGCAGACGGGGCCTCGGTTTAAAGTCTCATCCAAAAGACGGCACCTCCGACAATGCAGCGCTCCCTCAATACAGGTCAGCCTAGATTTTTGTGCTCAAGTCTCTGCAGTGGGACTTGATAGGGGAGAGTGTCCATGGGCTGTGGAAGGAGATTCAATGGGTGTGTAGAGTCTGTGATAGGGGAGAGTGTATATGGGCTGTGGAAGGAGATTAAATGGGTGGGTAGAGTCTGTGATAGGGGAGAGTGTACATGGGCTGTGGAAGGAGATTAAATGGGTGGGTAGAGTCTGTGATAGGGGAGAGTGTCCATGGGCTGTGGAAGGAGATTAAATGGGTGGGTAGAGTCTGTGATAGGGGAGAGTGTCCATGGGCTGTGGGAGGAGATTCAATGGGTGGGTAGAGTCTGTGATAGGGGAGAGTGTACATGGGCTGTGGAAGGAGATTAAATGGGTGGGTAGAGTCTGTGATAGGGGAGAGTGTCCATGGGCTGTGGGAGGAGATTCAATGGGTGGGTAGAGTCTGTGATAGGGGAGAGTGTCCATGGGCTGTGGAAGGAGATTAAATGGGTGGGTAGAGTCTGTGATAGGGGAGAGTGTCCATGGGCTGTGGGAGGAGATTCAATGGGTGGGTAGATTCCATGATAGGGGAGCGTGTACATGGGCTGTGGTAGGAGATTAAATGGGTGGGTAGAGTCTGTGATAGGGGAGTGTCCATGGGCTGTGGGAGGAGATTCAATGGGTGGGTAGAGTCTGTGATAGGGGAGTGTCCATGGGCTGTGGGAGGAGATTCAATGGGTGGGTAGAGTCCATGATAGGGGAGCGTGTACATGGGCTGTGGGAGGAGATTCAATGGGTGGGTAGAGTCCGTGATAGGGGAGAGTGTCCATGGGCTGTGGGAGGAGATTCAATAGGTGGGTAGAGTCCGTGATAGGGGAGAGTGTCCATGGGCTGTGGACAGAGTGGGGTTGATGAGTTGAATGGCCTTTTCTTGTCCCATATTTTGACTCCCAGTAAGATCTGTCCGTCCTGGGTATACGCTGAGTCACTCTCTGCACTCCCACCTGTAATTGAAGCCTTTAGTGGAGAGCCCAGAACTGCGCAGTGACCCGACCAATGGCCTCCAACCAATTGCCTCCAACCAATGGCCTCCTTCTGTGCTGTCAGTTTCTAAGATTCTTTACTGCAGCATGTGACTTGTCTGAAATTTCATTTAAAATGCACGTTTGAATGATAAATGGTAACTGAATTAATTTGTAATTAGAATGAGGCTTCCTTAATTCAGTCCAGCTGGAATTCCGAGATGTCCAGATATTGGTGAAGGGAGCGGGTTCTGGAGAGTCGGATTGTGCACAGAGGGTGAAAGTGGTGACATTCAGCACTGAAACAGTTACACTCCAGCTCTGTTGCAAGCTACAAGTAAAGAAAGAGATTTTTATCAGTTTGGACTGTCTCTGAGCGGACACTTTCAGCCTCACCGTGAGGTGTTAAAGCAAGGCACCAATCCTGGCGCTTGAATCTATATTTAATGCAGTACTGTCACCTCTGGCTCTCAGAGCCCTGCAATTTCCACTGCTCCCCACAGAAACAACTGTAGATCGCTCAGATAAAGATCACAAAGAATTTAACCTCTACATGTAACGCTTCAAATCGTCAGTCTGTGGAGAGAAGTCCCAACTTCATCACTGAGCCCCCAAACAATACATTTCTACAAAACTAAATGATTAAAGGTGCAGTTATTTTCATTTTAGAGAGAGGCTGGGCCTCCTCGGCTTCAGTTGTCCACGATCGCCTCCATTTCCTTGTTACGTAAGATCTTTTGGCTCAAATGTCTGGCTCTCCTGCAACACTTCAGAAACTAAAATGCAGAGAGAAGCAGCTTTGAATCTCTCTCAGATCTGATGCCAGAGTTTGAATCTGTTAGAAGCCACAAACGGCATTCCGTGCTACAAAGGTCAAATCACAAAACTATTTTTCACTTCTTTATATTTGGTAATAAACAACTTCTCGCAAACTCTCCAATTATTCTGCACAGACTCAGCCACAGTATCTTTCTGTTATCTCTTTTCAGAGGCCTGAAGTCTCATCTTTGTTTTCAAATCCCTCCATGGTCCTCGCCCCTCCCTCTCTCTGTAACCTCCTCCAGCCCCGCAACCCTCCGAGATCTCTGCGTTCCTCCAATTCCGGCCTCTTGCACAATCCCAATGTCCATCGCTCCACCATTGGTGGCCGTGCCTTCAGCTGCCTGGGCCCCGAGCTCTGGAATTCCCTCCCTAAACCTCTCCGCCTCTCCTCCTTTAACACGCTCCTTAAAACCGACCTCTTTGAACAAACATTTCGCCATCTGTCCTAATTTCTCCTTATCTGGTTCGGTGTCAAATTTTGTTTGATAATCGCTCCTGTGAAGCACCTTGGGATGTTTTACTACGTTAAAGGCGCTATATAAATACACGTTGTTGTTGTTGACGTGGGGAGATTTCTGGAAATGTGCCGGATTTGGAAACAGGAGAGAGACGGGTTGGTGTTTCCCTGCGGACTCCCCACCTCAAACATTAAACTCGCCTTTCTCTTTCACCCTTTACCGTTTCCCTTCTCGTTTTCCCACTTCAATTCTCGAATTCATGAGATGGTTTCTCTGAGCTGAGACCGGGGCCAGACTCTGGGCTCCATCCACAGCCTCACCACTTGTTTTCTAACCTTCACTCACACCCGGTTTGAGACCGGGCAAAGCTGCAGCCTGGGGCTCGAGTGCACTGGACACAGGGACACACTGGACACAGGGACACACTGGACACAGGGACACAGGGACACACTGGACACACTGGACACACTGGACACAGGGACACACTGGACACACTGGACATAGGGACACAGGGACACACTGGACACACTGGCCACACTGGACACAGGGACACACTGGACACAGGGACACACTGGACACAGGGACACAGGGACACAGGGACACACTGGACACACTGGACACAGGGACACACTGGACACACTGGACACAGGGACACAGGGACACACTGGACACACTGGCCACACTGGACACAGGGACACACTGGACACACTGGACACAGGGACACACTGGACACAGGGACACACTGGACACACTGGACACAGGGACACACTGGACACAGGGACACACTGGACACAGGGACACACTGGACACACTGGACACAGGGACACACTGGACACACTGGACACACTGGACACACTGGACACACTGGCCACACTGGACACAGGGACACACTGGACACACTGGACACACTGGACACAGGGACACACTGGACACACTGGACACACTGGACACGCTGGACACAGGGACACACTGTACACACTGGACACACTGGACACAGGGACACACTGGCCACACTGGACACGGGGACACACTGGACACAGGGACACACTGGACACGCTGGACACAGGGACACACTGGACACAGGGACACACTGGACACAGGGACACACTGGCCACACTGGACACAGGGACACACTGGACACAGGGACACACTGGACACGCTGGACACAGGGACACACTGGACACAGGGACACACTGGACACAGGGACACACTGGCCACACTGGACACAGGGACACACTGGACACACTGGCCACAGGGACACACTGGACACAGGGACACACTGGACACACTGGACACAGGGACACACTGGACACACTGGCCACAGGGACACACTGGACACAGGGACACACTGGACACACTGGACACACTGGACACAGGGACACACTGGCCACAGGGACACACTGGACACAGGGACACACTGGCCACACTGGACACAGGGACACAGGGACACACTGGACACAGGGACACACTGGACACGCTGGACACAGGGACACACTGGACACAGGGACACACTGGACACACTGGCCACAGGGACACACTGGACACAGGGACACACTGGACACACTGGACACAGGGACACACTGGACACATGGACACACTGGACACACTGGCCACAGGGACACACTGGACACAGGGACACAGGGACACACTGGACACAGGGACACACTGGCCACAGGGACACAGGGACACACTGGACACAGGGACACACTGGACACGCTGGACACAGGGACACACTGGACACAGGGACACACTGGACACAGGGACACACTGGCCACACTGGACACAGGGACACACTGGACACACTGGCCACAGGGACACACTGGACACAGGGACACACTGGACACACTGGACACAGGGACACACTGGACACAGGGACACACTGGCCACACTGGGCACAGGGACACACTGGACACACTGGACACAGGGACACAGGGACACACTGGACACAGGGACACACTGGACACACTGACCACACTGGACACACTGGACACAGGGACACACTGGACACAGGGACATACTGGACACAGGGACACACTGGACACACTGGACACAGGGACACACTGGACACACGGGACACACTGGACACACGGGACACACTGGACACAGGGACACACTGGACACACTGGACACAGGGACACACTGGACACACGGGACACAGGGACACACTGGACACACTGGACACACGGGACACACTGGACACACTGGACACAGGGACACACTGGACACAGGGACACACTGGACACACTGGACACAGGGACACACTGGACACACGGGACACACTGGACACACTGGACACACTGGACACAGGGACACACTGGACACAGGGACACACTGGACACAGGGACACACTGGACACACTGGACACACGGGACACAGGGACACACTGGACACACTGGACACAGGAACACACTGGACACACTGGACACAGGGACACACTGGACACACTGGACACAGGGACACACTGGACACACTGGACACAGGGACACACTGGACACAGGGACACACTGGACACACTGGACACAGGGACACACTGGACACACTGGACACAGGGACACACTGGACACAGGGACACACTGGACACACTGGACACACTGGACACACTGGACACACAGGACACACTGGACACAGGGACACACTGGACACAGAGGGACACACTGGACACACTGGACACAGGGACATACTGGACACACTGGACACACTGGACACAGGGACACACTGGACACAGGGACACACTGGACACAGGGACACACAGGACACAGGGACACACTGGACACACTGGACACAGGGACACACTGGACACACTGGACACAGGGACACACTGGACACAGGGACACACTGGACACACTGGACACACGGGACACACTGGACACAGGGACACACTGGACACACTGGACACAGGGACACACTGGACACAGGGACACACTGGACACACTGGACACAGGGACACACTGGACACACTGGATACACTGGACACAGGGACACACTGGACACACGGGACACACTGGACACAGGGACACACGGGACACACTGGACACAGGGACACACTGGACACAGGGACACACTGGACACACTGGACACAGGGACACACTGGACACAGGGACACACTGGACACAGGGACACACTGGACACACAGGGACACACTGGACACAGGGACACACTGGACACACTGGACACAGGGACACACTGGACACACAGGGACACACTGGACACACTGGACACAGGGACACACTGGACACACTGGACACAGGGACACAGGGACACAGGGACACAGGGACACACTGGACACAGGGACACAATGGACACAGGGACACAGGGACACACTGGACACAGGGACACACTGGACACACTGGACACAGGGACACACTGGACACACGGGACACAGGGACACACTGGACACACTGGACACTGGACACACGGACACAGGGACACAGGGACACACTGGACACAGGGACACAGGGACACACTGGACACAGGGACACACTGGACACACTGGACACACTGGACACACGGGACACAGGGACACACTGGACACAGGGACACACTGGACACACTGGACACAGGGACACACTGGACACAGGGACACACTGGACACACTGGACACACTGGACACACAGGGACACAGGGACACACTGGACACAGGGACACACTGGACACACGGACACACTGGACACAGGGACACACTGGACACACTGGACACACAGGGACACACTGGACACAGGGACACACTGGACACACTGGACACAGGGACACACTGGACACACTGGACACAGGGACACACTGGACACACTGGACACAGGGACACACTGGACACAGGGACACAGGGACACACTGGACACACGGGACACAGGGACACACTGGACACACAGGGACATACTGGACACACTGGACACACTGGACACAGGGACACACTGGACACACTGGACACAGGGACACACTGGACACACTGGACACAGGGACACACTGGAAACACTGGACACACTGGACACAGGGACACACTGGACACAGGGACACACTGGACACACTGGACACAGGGACACAGGGACACATGGACACAGGGACACACTGGACACACTGGACACACGGGACACACTGGACACAGGGACACACTGGACACACTGGACACACGGGACACACTGGACACAGGGACACAGGGACACACTGGACACACAGGGACACACTGGACACAGGGACACACTGGACACACTGGACACAGGGACACACTGGACACAGGGACACACTGGACACAGGGACACACTGGACACAGGGACACACTGGACACACGGGACACACTGGACACACTGGACACAGGGACACACTGGACACACGGGACACACTGGACACAGGGACACACTGGACACACGGGACACACTGGACACAGGGACACACTGGACACACAGGGACACACTGGACACAGGGACACACTGGACACACTGGACACAGGGACACACTGGACACAGGGACACACTGGACACACTGGACACAGGGACACACTGGACACACTGGACACAGGGACACACTGGACACACTGGACACAGGGACACAGGGACACACTGGACACAGGGACACACTGGACACAGGGACACACTGGACACAGGGACATACTGGACACAGGGACACACTGGACACACGGGACACACTGGACACACGGGACACACTGGACACAGGGACACAGGGACACACTGGACACAGGGACACACTGGACACACTGGACACACTGGACACAGGGACACACTGGACACACTGGACACACGGGACACACTGGACACACGGGACACACTGGACACAGGGACACACTGGACACAGGGACACAGGGACACACTGGACACAGGGACACACTGGACACACTGGACACACGGGACACACTGGACACACTGGACACACGGGACACACTGGACACAGGGACACACTGGACACACGGGACACACTGGACACAGGGACACACTGGACACACTGGACACACTGGACACACGGGACACACTGGACACAGGGACACACTGGACACATGGGACACACTGGACACAGGGACACACTGGACACAGGGACACACTGGACACAGGGACACACTGGACACACAGGACACACTGGACACAGGGACACACTGGACACACTGGACACACGGGACACACTGGACACAGGGACACACTGGACACACTGGACACACGGGACACACTGGACACAGGGACACACTGACCACACTGGACACAGGGACACACTGGACACAGGGACACACTGACCACACTGGACACAGGGACACACTGGACACAGGGACACACTGGACACAGGGACACACTGGACACACTGGACACACTGGACACAGGGACACACTGGACACACTGGACACAGGGACACACTGGACACACGGGACACACTGGACACAGGGACACACTGGACACACTGGACACAGGGACACACTGGACTCAGGGACACACTGGACACACTGGACACACGGGACACACTGGACACAGGGACACACTGGACACAGGGACACACTGGACACAAGGACAGACTGGACACAGGGTCACAGGGACACACTGGACACAGGGACACACTGGACACACTGGACACAGGGACACACTGGACACACTGGACACACTGGACACAGGGACACACTGGACACACTGGACACACTGGACACAGGGACACACTGGACACACTGGACACACTGGACACAGGGACACACTGGACACACTGGACACAGGGACACACTGGACACACTGGACACACTGGACACAGGGACACACTGGACTGACTTTTCGCGGGGCTGAAAAGAACAGAAGTTTGATCAGCCTAAACTAGCGATTAGGTTGGTATTTAGCTTGGGTTTCAATATCCTGTAGATTATTTGAGGAAGGACTGAGGGAGTTTGGAAGATTAGCATAAGAGGTTCAAACTATCGAAAGACCAACTTAGGACCAATATCAGGAATCTCCTCTTCACACGAAGGGGAGTCCATTGAAGTGAGTGGCAGGGGGTGTATTGGATGCACAAAGAGTGATCATAAAAATCATAGAATCTTCCCGCACAGAAGGAGGCCATTCGGCCCTTTGTGCCTGTGCCGGCTCTTTGAAAGAGCTCTCCAATTAGTCCCATTCTCCCGCTCTGTCCCCGTAGCCCTGCTAACTAGTCCTCTTCACATACATGTCCAATTGCCTTTTGAAAATTCCGATGGAATCTTATTCCACCATCCTCTCAGGCAATGTTCCCTCTAATTTTTTTTCGTGCGTGGTCCCTTTAACTGGCTGCACAGCCCATTCAAATTTTCATGCAAGCGCGGTTTCTTCCATATAGAAGACGGTGAGCAGCCTGCGCGGGACCTCCAGACCGCCACGCTGCCTTGCAGCTTAGCGGGAACATTGCTTTCAGGCCGTGCGTTCCAGATCTTAACAACCCTCCGTGTGAAGACATTCCTCCTCATCTCCCCTCGAGTTCTTTAGCCAATTATTTTAAATCTGTGACCTCTGGTTACCGACCCACAGTTTCTCCCTACTTGCTCTATCAAAACCCCTCATGATTGTGAACACCTCTATTAAATCTCCTCTTAACCTTCTCTGCTCTAAGGAGAACAACCCCAGCTTCTCTCCACACAACTGAAGTCCCTCATCCCTGGAACCATTCTAGTAAACCTTTTCTACGCCCTCTCCAAGGCCTTCACATCCTCCTAAAGTGCGGTGCCCAGAATTGGACACAATACTCCAGTTGAGGCCGAACCAGTGTTTTATAAAGGTTCATCATAATTTCCATGCTTTTGTATTCTCTGCCTCTATTTATGAAATTGAGAGGTCGCACAACACCAGGTTATAGTCCAACAGTTTTATTTGAAATCACAAGCTTTCGGAGTTACTACTCCTTCGTCGGGTGAAGTAAAGAGATACAGAATCGCCAAAGCATATATAGATAGAGAACAATGCATGTGTACCTTACACAGTAGTAACTCCGAAAGCTTGTGATTTCAAATAAAACTGTTGGTCTATAACCTGGTGTTGTGCGACCTCTCAATTTTGTCCACCCCAGTCCAACACCAGCATCTCCGCATCATGTCTATTTATGAAGCCCAGGATTCCATAAACCTTGTTAACTGCTTTCTCAACCTGCCCTGCCACCTTCAACGATTTGTGCACACATACCCCCAGGTCTCTCTGTTCATGCACCCCCTTTAGGATTGTACCATTTAGTTTATATTGCCTCTCCTCATTCTTCCTGCCAAAATGTATCACTTCTCACTTTTCTGTGTTAAATTTCATCTGCCACGTGTCCGCCCATTTCACCAGCCTGTCTATGTCTTCTTGAAGTCTATCACTATCCTCCTCACTGTTCACTATACTTCCAAGTTTTGTGTCATCTGCAAATTTTGAAATTGTGCCCTGTACACCCAAGTCCAAGTCATTAATATATATCAAGAAAAGCAGTGGTCCTAGTACCGACCCCTGGGGAACACCACTGTATACCTTCCTCCAGTCCGAAAAACAACCGTTCACCAATACTCTCTGTTTCCTGTCACTTAGCCAATTCCGTATCCATGCTGCCACTGTCCCTTTTATTCCATGGGCTTCAACTTTGCTGGCAAGCCTATCATGTGGCACTTTGTCAAACACCTTTTGGAAATCCATGTACACCACATCAACCACATTGCCCTCATCAACCCTCTCTGTTACCTCATCAAAAAACTCGATCAAGTTAGTTAAACACGATTTGCCTTTAACAAATCTGTGCTGGCTTTCCTTAATTAATCCACACTTGTCCAAGTGATTGTTAATTTTGTCCCTGATTATCGTTTCTAAAAGCTTCCCTACTACCGAGGTTAAACTGACTGGCCTATAGTTGCTGGGTTTATCTTTACACCTTTTTTGAACAATGGTGTAACATTTGCAATTCTCCAGTCCTCTGGCACCACCCCCGTTTCTAAGGAGGATTGGAAGATTATGGCCAGTACCTCCGTGATTTCTTCCTTCACTTCCCTCAGCGTCCTAGGATGCATCCCATCTGGTCCTGGTGATTTATCTACTTTAAGTTCAGACAGCCTTTCTAGTACCTCCTCTTTATCAATTTCTATCTCATCCAGTATCTCCACCACCTCCTCTTTTACTGTGTCTGTGGCAGCATCTTCTTCCTTGGTGAAGACAGATGCAAAGTACTCGTTTAGTACCTCAGCCTCCATGTGTAGGTCTCCTGTTCAGTCCCTAATCGGCTCCACCCCTCCTCTTACTACCCGTTTACTATTTATATGCCTTTAGAAGACTTTTGAATTCCCTGAAAGAGAGAGATTGGAGGCTAGCGGCGAGAGTGCGATCACAGTCCCAGGATCTGTTTAAATGTGTCTGACAATATCTGTCAGTTAAATTCTTACGACTTGTAAAGTTTTATTAAATCCAATTCCTCTTTTAAAAAGAGCGTCTATGAGCAGGTGTAACCGCAGTGTCTGAGAGTTTTTGACCATCCAGTCAGTTCTGCAATGAGTGAATCATTTACTGGTGTAAGAGGGTTACAGGATAGGCAAATACTGGCCTGCTCGAGACTAACAGCACTCAGCACCCCCCCGGGGCGGAGCTCAGTGTGTATGTGTCCTGGGAATAGCTGACAAACTGTCTTTAAACTGTTAGAATCTGTCACAGTCAGTCAGTGCGGAGACCAGCGACACAGAACAGCTTCAATCGCCAGGAAAAAAATGACAGTTTAAAAACAGACAGATGCATTTATTTTGCACTTTTTCACATTTCTAATGAACATTTCCACACTCAGGGAACTACTTTGCACTGTTTAAGGTGCCCATGTACACAAATCACTAAAATCTAGGGCACAGGTACAAAAAGGCTAATGGAATGTTGGCCTTTATCTCAAGGGGCTGGAATATAAAGGGGAGGAAGTGATGCTCCAGCTGTACAGAGCCTTCGTCAGACCCCATCTGGAGTAACTGTGTTCAGTTCCGGGCCCCGCTCCTCAGGAAGGATATATTGGCCTTGGAGGGGGAGCAGCGCAGATTCACCAGAATGATACCGGGGCTAAAAGGGTTAAACTATGAGGACAGGTTGCACAGACTGGGCTTGTATTCCCTCGAGTTTAGAAGATTGAGGGGTGATCTAATCGAGGTGTTTACAATGATTAAGGGATTTGTTAATTAATTTTTACTTCAAATTGCCCCTTTCCCCAGGTAGACAGTCAATATAAAATAACACGGACAGATAGCCAGTCTGCCGATGCCTTTGATGTGCTCACAAATTAGGAGAGGATGTTGTCAGGCACATGTCAATTCGCCATTAATATCAAAACTGAGATTCATTTGGTGTCAGCCCACACACAGACTGTCAGCGATGGCCATCGACAATTCCAGTCACTTCACTCAACGTTCATGGGTTTTCCTGTAAATCAGGTCTCCAGTTTTGAAATATTGGATTTCATTATGTGTGAAAATGTAGCTGCTTGAAGATTGAGCTAATCTCCCGCCTGACTCTCTCTCACAAGTTCATTGATTCGTGCATTCTCACCATTCAGTGTTTTTATTCACTGATCAGTGATTGGTTCAGTGTGGCTTTTCACTATTTGGCATATTCAAATTAAAGTGGCAGACACACAGACATCCCGCAAATATCGGGGTTTATTCCAGGGAGAGTGTCACCGTACTGGGGGTTACTACAATGCCACAGGGGTGGCTGCAGGAACATCACTGCATTAGTCATCGATTTGCTGCATATGGGATTACATTGCTGCATCAGACACTGCATTGCTGCATCAGACACTGCGTGGCTGCGTCAGACACTGCATTTTTTTAATTCATTTATGGGATCTGGGCGTCGCTGGCAAGGCCAGTATTTATTGCCCATCCCTAGTTGCCCTTGAGAAGGTGGTAATGAGCTGTCTTCTTGAACCACTGCAGTCCGTGTGGTGAAGGTGCTCCCACAGTGCTGTTCGGGAGGGAGTTCCAGGATTTTGACCCAGCGATGATGAAGGATTGGCGATATATTTCCAAGTCAGGATGGTGTGTGACTTGGAGGGGAACTTGGAGGTGGTGGTGTTCCCATGCGCCTGCTGCCCTTGTCCTTCTAGGTGGAAGAGGTCGCGGGTTTGGGAGGTGCTGCCGAAGAAGCCTTGGCGAGTTGCTGCAGTGCATCTTGTAGATGGTACACACTGCAGCCACGGTACGCCGGTGGTGGAGGGAGTGAATGTTTAAGGTGGTGGATGGGGTGCCAATCAAGCGGGCTGCTTTGTCCTGGATGGTGTCGAGCTTCTTGAGTGTTGTTGGAGCTGCACTCATCCAGGCAATTGGAGAGTATTCCATCACACTCCTTACTTGTGCCTTGTAGATGGTGGAAAGGCTTTGGGGAGTCAGGAGGTGAGACACTCGCCGCAGAATACCCAGCCTCTGACCTGTTCTTGTTGCCACAGTATTTATGTGGCTGGTCCAGTTAAGTTTCTGGTTAATGGTGACCCCCAGGATGTTGATAGGGGGGGATTCGGCGATGGTAATGCCATTGAATGTCAAGGGGCGGTGGTTAGACTCTCGCTTGTTGGAAATAGTCATTGCCTGGCACTTCTGTGGCGCGAATGTTACCTGCCACTTATCAGCACAAGCCTGAACGTCGTCCAGGTCTTGTAGCATGCGGGCATGGACTGCTTCATTATCTGAGGAGTTGTGAATGGCGCTGAACACTGTGCAGTCATCAGCGAACATCCCCATTGCTGCATCAGACACTGCATTGCTGCATGAGGGATTGTAACAGGCATGGCAGTGCGGCATATACTGCACCACCACTGTGTCTTTATATCAATTTTAAATGTCATGTTTGGTCGGAATGCGTGGGACAGTAAGTCAGTCACTGGCTTTTCACCTCTGCACTGGGTCAAAGCGAGCCCGGATCGATGGGATGAGGGATCCCTCTGACTCCAGATGGAATGAGTTTGGATAATCTCAGTTTCTGGGAGTGAGGGAGGCCACGGGTGGAGAAAGGAGAGACGCCAGACTGGGACAGGGACTGAGCCCGGGAGAAACAATTCAAATACCTTTTACTTGCGATACAATGAAGCAGCAGCCCCGACTTTGATCATATTTGTGGAATAATTTGTATTTGGCCGACATCATATGTGAATTTTTTTTTGTTTTGTATTCAAATGATTTCTTAAAATAATTTATTTCAAATTATCTGCATCCGCTCTGATCTTCCCAGCAGCTCTGTGTGTGGTCAATGATCTGTTAATTTACTCGACATTCTGTTCAGCGGTCTGGTATCGAACACGCGGGAGGGATTCGGGCCGTTGTTTAGATTTAACGGTCTTTCACCCACAGAATTAATTCAGGTCTAATTTCTCGCCTCCCCCAATCCCCAGGACTGACTGTCAGTTCTCCAGAAACAGTCAACCTGCTTTATCTCCCTCAGGGCTGCCTACAATCCCCTGTCTGACTCAGGCTCTATGATAAAGATATTTTTAAATTGCCAGTACCGAATGGGACTGGAGTGAGTGGTGTGATATGTGTCAGTCTGATGGGAAATCCGTGCCAGTGGGAGGTCTGTACAGGTTTACAGTTAATTGGGGAAATTTATACCATTTGCACAAATTGCCAAGGGACTGAGACCCTCCTGTACTGGCACTCAGAGAATGTAGTCAGGCTCTTGTTAACAGTTCAGGGGGCGCAGGACCCCCTCCCCTGTCCCCCCCCCCCCCTACCCCAAGCAAGTGCACTCGTCAAGTAGCTGTGTGACCCGGACTAGAACCCCTCGAACTAACAGTAGAACTGAGATGGGAGGGTCGGCACGTTTAGGTGATGTTGTCACCGTGCTTCATTCCATGAGTAGCTTGGTTTTCCAATCAGGTAAAAATCACAGAACCCTGTCCCTTTCTCACGCCTGCGCACGACAATAGTGAAGAATGGTGTTTGTGCGAGAGGGCCTGCATATGTTAACGAGGCCCACCTTTTGAATATGGACGAAACTGGAATCCTGAACTAAAGAGCCATTTTAATTCTATACTTTTGCATTTACCGCACTGAGTGGCAGCACCAAGGTATCGCCTGCAGTTATTTGCTGTGTAAGTCAGTGATCCTTTTTCTTTATGTCCTCGCAGTACAACTACATCAAGAACTCTATCCCCAGACAGCTTAATGCAGGTGGACCAGGCTCCCCGCCAGCAGGAATATCTGGTGCTCACGGTCACCTGGACTGTTTACAATCTATATCAATGACCTAGATGAGGGGACCGAGTGCAATGTATCCAGGTTTGCTGATGATACAAAGCTAGGTGGGAAAGTAAGTTGTGAGGAGGACGGAAAGAGGCTGCAAAGGGATATAGACAGGTTAAGTGAGTGGGCAAGAACGTGGCAGAATTGTGAAGTTATCCACTTTGGTAGGAAAAATAGAAGAGCAAAATATTTTTTAAATGGTGAGAGATTGGGAAATGTTGGTGTTCAGAGGGACCTGGGTGTCCTTGTACACAAATCACAGAAAGTTAACATGCAGGTACAGCAAGCAACTAGGAAAGCAAATGTTATTTTGGCCTTTATTACAAAAGGATTTGAGTATAAAAGTAAAGACGTCTTACTGCAATAATATAGGGCCTTGGTGAGACCACACCTGGAGTATTGTGTACAGTTTTGGTCTCCTTACCTAAGGAAGGATATACTTGCCATAGAGGGAGTGCAACGAAGGTTCACCAGACTGATTCCTGGGATGGGGGGATTGTCCTATGAGGAGAGATTGAGTAGACTAGGCCTATATTCTCTAGAGTTTAGAAGATTGAGAGGTGATCTCATTGAAACATACAAAATTCTTACAAGGCTTGACAGGGTAGATGCAGGGAGGATGTTTCCCCTGGCTGGGGAGTCTAGAACCAGGGGTCACAGTCTCAGGATAAGGGATCAGCCATTTAGGACTGAGATGAGGAGGAATTTTTTCACTCAGAAGGTTACAAATCTTAGGAATTCTCTACCCCAGAGGGCTGTGGATGCTCGGTTGTTCGAGTATATTCAAGGCTGAGATCGATAGATTTTTGGACACTAGGGGAATCAAGGGATATGGGGATCAGGCGGGAAAGTGGAGTTTAGGTCGAAGATCAGCCATGATCTTATTGAATGGCGGAGCAGGCTCGAGGGGCTGAATGGCCTACTCCTGCTCCTATTTCTTATCTCTATCTCTTCCCATGAGATGTGCAGTCAATGCTGGGCCCTTTAAAAACAGAGGTCTATCAGCAGGTTAACTATTAGAGCCTGCTAACAATATTAAAGAAGGAAAATATCTCAACCTCTTTAAATAAAAGTCCAAGGCACAAGTATGTTGGAATTGCAATGAGCATCAAATGATCTGAACGGCCATTAGTTTAACGGTTGGACTTGTGAGACTAATTTGCAGTTTGTGAATTCATTCCGTCCCCTCCATCTGAACTGAAGAGAAAATAAAACTAAAGAAAGGTTGCCTGGTTCATTAACACATCACAACACAAAGTATTTTGAAAGTATTCCATCTTTATTTACTTTGTCAATTCATTGTGTTAAAATCCTCATGGGCAAATTAATTTCATAAACAATAATATAACCATACACAACACAAGAGCATGATTTCAAAATACTAAACTTCCTATCAAAGTGAAGTGTCTATAAAACGTTGCCGCGGCCAGATTCACAAGATTGTCCCCGAGGCTCCTCATCTTGTGGAGTGAGCAGCAGTTCCACTTGGCATTTTGATGTCTGCTGAAAGACTCAATCAACAGATTTTTTACTTATTTTATCCCAATCTTTTCCGTCTGGCACTGACAGGGAACGCTATTGCTACAGTTACAAAGCAACGCACAGGTCTCGGTGAGACTGAGAGCCATCTGTTCAGTCTCAAAGTTCAGAAAATCCCACCCCAGCACCACTCTCTGGCCATCTGTGCTGGGGAGGGGGAAATGAATGTCGGCCGAGACTGGGATTTGATCTCAGACCCTCCGATGGCTTGAGGGGCCCTCCACATAGCCTCTGTACAGACAGGATCAAGGTGCAGAGAATCCTACAGCACAGTAATAGACCAGGCTCTACCCAGCTGAGCGATGAGGCAGGAGGAAGTCCTTTCACTGCTGCTCTGTTGTGGTAGGGCGAGGTGCTCGCTGAAAGTGGGCTAGTGCACTGAATGCACACTTGCACCTCACACACTAACAGAATGAGCTGTGCAACAATGCTGCTAACCTGCTTCTAGCAATGTACCACCTGTGGTAAGTTTAAAGGAGAGGCATTCTAACTAGTTTAAAAAGAATTAACTGACGCAAAACTACCGAGACTGCAGATGAGGCGAGAGCAGGACCGGAAACAGTGTAAAGGTTTGATGGTCAGTTGTACATCAGGTCTGGTGCAGGGTGTTTACCCTCAGCTTTCTGGCCACAGCCAATCTCACTCTGCCTCTCCGAGTGGCTGGGACAGTAGTGGTGGGATCTGTGCCTCAGAGTTCCATTCCCATGGTTTCAGCGAGTCTGACAAACCCAAATGGGAACTCTGGTGATTCAGCTGCTTGAGAAGCGAAGGTCATTGCTTCGTACTTTTATTTTCATAGACAAATACCGTGATGGAATCTATACACTTCACATCTCAGTAAAATATTTAAAAAATACACCTGATCGCTTCCAAATAAAAGGAATTCTCATTGTGTGAATTACACAAAGAGATCAAAGCACAGCCCAATACTTAAAAAATCAAAGTACATAAAATAAAAAAGGCCTTTTAACTTTACTGTGTCAATCTAGTGTAAAATCTAGTGAAGCAGGAACTATAAAAACGTTGCACATTTACATTCACAGTAGAAATGTATTTATTCTGGGTGTTTACTCAGCAACAGATGCCGCTTTCAGACAGCACGATGAATCTGCTTTCCTGTTTGCAGACTGCTCCCGTGGGTCGCTGCTCAGACAGGGGTCAGTGATCACTCCACCTGCAGTCTCAATTACTGCCCTAATATTGGAACCTGACTAAATCGCAGCAAAGTGCTGGACTGTATAGAAGCCTGCCTGCCTGTTCTCTCCCCTCGCCCAGTATTGCTTCTTCCTACTACCCCTCCGTCCGATTACTGGACCCAGCTTCAAAGAAGGATCAGATCAGAGCTGCAGAATGAGATGTTTTTGAGAGCTCAGCACTGTGTGCAGACAGGCTCCAACCAAGTCAAAGAGGGAGTGCTCAAAGGAGAAAATCCTTCAATATCAGATTAATAAAACAAACACAGCCGGCCCATCAGCCTCTGAAAGACAAATGACAGGTTCAAGGTTCAGGCGGAGACCCTTGGTCAGAACTTGCCACCTCAAACATCAACTTGACTTTTCTCATTTCCGAGGCTGACCGACTTGCCGTGGCATCGCCAGAATTTAGCTTTTTTTGGTTTCGGTCGCATTGGTTACTTGGTTACGGGTAAAGAAGCCTATGGAAGGTGAAGGGTTAACGGATTGGGGCTGAGATAGCCATCCCATGTGGGTGTGAAGCGTAAGATGAAGCTGTAGCAGTTTGAACAAACTGTCACAGTCTGGTATTGCTTGCGAGATGTATGCACATCAATGAATTTCGATACACATTTGCAAGACAAGTTTAGCTTTCAGACCAGACAGGATAGGCTCTGTGGAAAACTATGTCATTTAGTCTGTCGCGCTGTCCATTAGGTCTGTATAAAGAAATGAGATGGCTTCTGAAAAACAGCCTCTTTATTGTACGACCATGTGCTGGTCTGTAACTGATACGAACTACAGTGCTGGCCCATGCAATGTGCTTTCAACATTTGCAAAGTCACCAGAAGCTGCTTATTTTAATAGGTTACTTGGCTGCATGTGTCCTCAGTGTATTGTACTGTAAGTGTAAGGATTCTCATGGACTCCGCACCACCAATATTACTGGCTGAATCCACAGAGTGACTGGGGTTCCTGGGGGAGTGGCAGGGCGCAGGCTGGGTAATGGCAGTGCTGAAATTAGACGCATGATCAGATGGTCAGGTCTGTAAGGGTCGAAAGGGTGGATAAGGAAAGAGCAGACATTTTCCAAGTGCAAGAGCTAGGAGGGCAAAGTAAATAGCTGCCAGATTACCTGATAGCAGGCGTTAAACTGTTCTGAGGCCCTTCCTAGTGTCATACTGAATTTTACATTAACAAAAGGAATACTTGGGTTCACATGAAAGCTGAGGGCATTGTGCCATCCCACACGCGTGCCGCACTGGTCACGCTGCACCGTGACATGTGCCAGCCCACACGCATGGTGCACTGGTCACGCTGCACAGTGACATGTGCCAGCCCACACGCATGGCGCATTGGTCACGCTGCACAGTGACATGTGCCCTCCCACACGTGTGCCGCACTGGTCACGCTGCACAGTGACATGTGCCATGCTACACGCATGGCGCACTGGTCACGCTGCACAGTGACGTGCCATCCCACACGCATGACGCACTGGTCATGCTGCACAGTGACATGTGCCATCCCACACGCATGACGCACTGGTCATGCTGCACAGTGACATGTGCCATCCCACACGCATGACGCACTGGTCATGCTGAACAGTGACATGTGCCCTCCCACACGCGTGCTGCACTGGTCACGCTGCACAGTGACATGTGCCATCCCACACGCGTGCCGCACTGGTCACACTGCACAGAGACATTGCTCAGATGCAGTTACTATCTGAAAGTGTCTGTTAATGTGCGCAGGTTAGATTCTGATTCCTGCGATGACTGCTTTGTACCATCACTCAGTTATGCAGGGCCAGGTTTAACTGGGGACACTTTCTGCATTTCCTATTTGCTTGTATGGGAATGGGAAATAAAAGTGCTTTGTCAGTACGTCCTGAGATCTAAGCTTCCTATCTTCCCTGCAACACACAGACATGCTATCTAAAATCTTACATATAGTTTATTACAACACACTGTGTAAAAATTATAATGCTGAAAATCGTAAAAGGAACACGAAAATTAAAATGCTGCCACTACTCAGAGAGTGTTGGAATGTAAAGACTGAGATTCTAGCGACATCTGCTGAAGCTGGGATCCTAAAAGGAGATTTGTATCAGGAATTCTGAACTATACCATTCATGGATTCCCTGCATAAATGATTATCTAATGTAGTTAAAGAAAGCAGTAATGAGCGCCCATGCTTGATGCACACACTCAGCGCATGGGGCTGTCCTCATAGCACTTTATCTATAGCAAGAAGGGAACAAGGTGCAACTTGACAAGACACCGATTCTGCAGCAGGCAACTGTGAGGCTACTGTTAAAAAACTATAATAAAGAGTCTGTTCCGATATTACTGTCTTTATACAATATAAAAGCAGTTGCCGAAAGGAAGGTGGAAGCTATTTACAGAAGCAAAGAGGATGCAACAGGAAAGGCAATCACAAAGTTTCTATCTGAGTTTTGATATTTTCCATGCACGCTTCTCCCTTTAAATAAGCGGACACAGCGCCTGATGCCACTCCACTGCGAGCGTGCAGTCTGCACAATCCGATCGTGGAATGGGGGCCGTTCTCCCTTCGACATGGACCGAATTAAATAACACTCCCTCTTGCAACCAGCAATCCAGTGAAACTCATCCCTTTGAGGCAAGTGAGTGTGAGTGACAGGTAAATCTGAGATTACCCTTCACCCGACTGCAGGAAGTGTCTGAGTGACAGGTAGCCTTGGAATAAGCTCTTATCCAACTGAGGTACATGAGTTATGAACATCAGAAAGCCCTGGAATTCAAACTTGTAACCAGCTGTTTGGAAGCCAAGAGATTGAGTTAATGGACTCATGAAAAAAAAATTCTTTGTAGAGATGGCAACTGGTGCAGAGAATCATAGAATAGTACAGCACAGGAGGCCATTCGGCCCATTGAGTCTGTGCCAGCGAGGTGTCTGAAAGAGACCTAAAGGTTGTCCCTCAATGTCAGAATTCCACTAACTTTCAGAAAGAACAAATGGCAGCCTGTTACAGGGACTCGGGTGATGGGCAGAGCTGGATCGAGTACCTGAGGAAACAAGGAAGTGCGCTGCTCACAATTTTATCTGTGGGATGGATCACCTCATTGCCCTTCAGCTCCCAAGATGGGAGGGGAACTTGAGACAGGATGACATCTCCACCTGGTGCCCATATCTTCACAGAGTCACAGAATATTGAAGGTTAACTGTTCAAGTTGGTTAAGTTCATTGTTCTTTTCGAAGATATTTTGTGTAATGTTCAGATGCAATCAGTTCCGTACCTTGGTAACATCTTACTGCCTGCTACAGCCAATCCATGTTCAGCGCTGCTGCTCAAATGTTACGCACTGAGTTCATTACTGCTACAACGTAATGCCTCCAAGTGATCCAGGTTATTGCTCGATGAATGAAATGCCTTTTTCCTGAGGGCAGGTTTACAGATTTCAGATGAGTGCACACTAAGGCACTGAAACACAGCGTTAAGTATGAAAGCGAAGCACGAGGTCTAAAAATATTTTTGTTGTTTTTTGGTCCCTGGATAGAATGTGATCTCTGCGACTCATTTCCTGTAATAACGGTGTTCCCCTCTCGCTATATGTGAGGAGAACTCGTACCTGTCCTGGCTGCGATATCCACACACGTTACATTCGAATGGGTCACGAAAACCGTGGCAGCCCATGTGTATAGTAAACATCACGTAATCCAGGTACAGGACCCGGCAGTGGTCACATTTGAAGACTCTAACCTGGTCGCCTTCGTTAGTGACCACCTTAAACATCTCGCGACCTGACCCCGCTGTTGTTTTGATGATGTCAAACGGTTTGGGACTCTCTTTGGCTACAGGGAGGCCATTTCTGATCCGGGATGCGATCACGTGATGCTGCAGGTAGGCCTGACTGTTCCGGTCCTCGTGGTTACTCTCTGTGTCCGTGGAGTCCAGGCAACTGTTGCTGGGGGACGTTCCTCTTTCAGAGGACTTTGCTTTCAACAGGGAGCCACTGTTCTCAGCGGCTGCTTCTCGGGTGTGGCCGTTGGGGGCGTCAGAACGCGTGAGCGACAGTGGGTAAAGGCTGCTGATGACAGACACCATCTCTGAAGTGGGAGCAGGGGCTGTCTGGACGAGGGGTCGCAGTGACTCTGCCCCCAGGTAGGAAATGGCATTGTTGATAGCCTGGTCCATGAAGCGGGTCTGCATCATTTCACCCTCCTTGTCATAAGATGGAGTTGAGGTGTACCGCAGGTCAGGGTAGCCGAGACAAAACTGCTTCTCTCCTGTGTGCAAGAAAAACACAGCAGATTTAGGGCTCAGGAGGGGCATCACAACTCAAATTCCGCACCAGACTGTAAGACAGAGACGAGCTGAACAGCGGCAGAAGTGTCATTCTAACACCATGGGGTTCATGGGCAACGTTGAGCGTAACTCGTTGTAACACGAGCTGGTTCACTCACTGAAATGGGTGCTTAATATCTAAATCAATATGAAGTGGGGGTCTGTGGGGAGAGGAGGATCAGTAACTTACCCGGGGTCTGCGAGCTGCCAGTTACCATGGTTATTCACCGCGGCACTCCGAGACCCCAGTAGCTGGGGAATATTCCGCACCATTTATTTGGGGACTCGCCTCAGAGCCCAGTGTGTGTGGAATAGCCCGCAGTCTGTATTCAGGATCCCGCACAGATCCCAGGGTGGGGTAATACACAGCGTTAATGATTGTGTGTTTTAGTACAGGTGGGAATGAATTCTTAAAAAATAAAGAAACTTTGTAATGTTGCTGTGAAACTGAGACTGTCACATCAGATATCAATAATCAAAACACTTCTCAATTTCTTCATAATGTTAATTTCCTGTTTTGTACTTATGCCACCTGCAGTATGTCACTTATAAGGAGTATGGAGTTAACCCAGTATTCAACATTTTAATTTACTCTAACCCCAAATTTAACTCCTTTTATCTATTACATTTTCTAAAACGGTGCACCCATTTCTGTTCTCTTTGATATGCCTATCCTCATTATTAGACTTTAGTACAGCTCACCTCCCGCTATTGCAAGAGCTAATTTTGTGATCCTGTGCACCCAGTGCAGAGCTGCACTTGCAGGGGGCATGGGTTGGAGAATTGGGGCTACAATGTCGTAGGCCTTTCTCCCACCGGTACTCCCTGTGTGTGTGTTACTCCCCGTTGGGAGCCTGGCACTGCAGAACTACCCTTATACTCTCCGAACTGTGGAATTACTCCCAGTGTTAACTCGTGGGATTCCACAGTACTGTATATTTAATCCAGTTGTTAAAAAGGCAGAGAGGTATTGAGTGTGGGTGCGTTAAATGTTCATATGGAACCCTGCTGATGGAGAATTAATTCTCTAAACCTTATGTACACACAAACCTGTAAATACAACATTACCAACTGAAGCAGGGGAGGTGTTAAAGAATCTCAGAAATTACAGCACAGAATGAAGCCAGCCTGCTGGTGTGCACTCTTCAACTGGGAGGCGGGACGCGACACAACAGATCCAGGATCCCCTGAACAGATTAGATTAGATTCTATATTAGCTCATGATAGATCCGCGCTTTGCCTCCTCCTGCACAATTTCTCCAAATCTGTCTAAATTTGTAAGACATCTGTCTTTGATGCAGTTATTTACAGCTGCAGCGTTCTGTTACAGTGACTAATGTTCCAAAAAAAGCTTCATATAGCAGCATTGCTCACTAATAGAGACCCGGGATAAAGCTACCTGCTCTATGCCAAGCCCTACTCTGTAACATATTTTATACACGACTACTGAAGGTGGAATTACAGATTGGCTCTGCTAGATTTTCTGACGGCAGGCATAGAATCGTAGAAACTCACAGCACAGGCGGAGACCATTCGGCCCATCATGCCTGTGCTGGCTCTTTGAAAGAGCAGTTGTGTTCAGTCCCACATCCCCGCTCTTTGTCCGTAACCCTGTGAGTTCCTCATCCTCCAGGACCCGTCCAACTCCCTTCTAAAATTATTGATGGAATCAGCTTCCACCACCTGTTCAGTGGAGCGTTCCCGATCCCCACAACTCTCCGAGTGAAAACATTTCTCCTCATCTCCCCTCTACATCTATTGCCAATGATTTTGAATCGATGACCTCTGGTTATTGACCCACTCACCAGAGGGAATAGTTTTTCTCTCTCTACTCTATCAAAACCTCTCATCATCTCGAAAACCTCTATTAGATCACCTCTTCACCTTCTCTGTCCCAAGGAGATGGACTGGGTCTGTGAAGGTGAGCAGGTGTGGTGGTGGTGGAGAGTCAGTAAAGGTACATAGGTGTGAAAGAAAGACTTGCATTTAAATAGCATCTTTCACGAGAAAGGGAGAGTGTGAGAGCGGTCGGGTGGGTGGGTGGGGGCAGTGAGAAAGGGAGAGTGTGAGAGCAGTCGGGTGGGTGGGGGCGGTGAGAAAGGGAGAGTGTGAGAGCGGTCGGGTGGGTGGGATCAGGGAGAGTGTGAGAGCGGTCGGGTGGGTGGGGGCAGTGAGAAAGGGAGAGTGTGAGAGCGGTCGGGTGGGTGGGGGTGGTGATAAGGGAGAGTGTGAGAGCGGTCGGGTGGGTGGGATCAGTGAGAAAGGGAGAGTGTGAGAGCGGTCGGGTGGGTGGGTGGGGGCAGTGAGAAAGGGAGAGTGTGAGAGCAGTCGGGTGGGTGGGTGGGGGCAGTGAGAAAGGGAGAGTGTGAGAGCGGTCGGGTGGGTGGGTGGGGGCAGTGAGAAAGGGAGAGTGTGAGAGCGGTCGGGTGGGTGGGTGGGGGCAGTGAGAAAGGGAGAGTGTGAGAGCGGTCGGGTGGGTGGGTGGGGGCAGTGAGAAAGGGAGAGTGTGAGAGCGGTCGGGTGGGTGGGTGGGGGCAGTGAGAAAGGGAGAGTGTGAGAGCGGTCGGGTGGGTGGGTGGGATCAGGGAGAGTGTGAGAGCGGTCGGGTGGGTGGGTGGGGGCGGTGAGAAAGGGAGAGTGTGAGAGCGGTCGGGTGGGTGGGTGGGGGCAGTGAGAAAGGGAGAGTGTGAGAGCGGTCGGGTGGGTGGGTGGGGGCGGTGATAAGGGAGAGTGTGAGAGCGGTCGGGTGGGTGGGGGCGGTGATAAGGGAGAGTGTGAGAGCGGTCGGGTGGGTGGGTGGGGGCAGTGAGAAAGGGAGAGTGTGAGAGCGGTCGGGTGGGTGGGTGGGGGCAGTGAGAAAGGGAGAGTGTGAGAGCGGTCGGGTGGGTGGGGGCGGTGAGAAAGGGAGAGTGTGAGAGCGGTCGGGTGGGTGGGTGGGGGCAGTGAGAAAGGGAGAGTGTGAGAGCGGTCGGGTGGGTGGGATCGGTGAGGAAAGGGAGAGTGTGAGAGCGGTCGGGTGGGTGGGGGTGGTGATAAGGGAGAGTGTGAGAGCGGTCGGGTGGGTGGGGGCGGTGATAAGGGAGAGTGTGAGAGCGGTCGGGTGGGTGGGTGGGGGCAGTGAGAAAGGGAGAGTGTGAGAGCGGTCGGGTGGGTGGGGGCGGTGATAAGGGAGAGTGTGAGAGCGGTCGGGTGGGTGGGTGGGGGCAGTGAGAAAGGGAGAGTGTGAGAGCGGTCGGGTGGGTGGGTGGGGGCAGTGAGAAAGGGAGAGTGTGAGAGCGGTCGGGTGGGTGGGTGGGGGCAGTGAGAAAGGGAGAGTGTGAGAGCGGTCGGGTGGGTGGGTGGGGGCAGTGAGAAAGGGAGAGTGTGAGAGCGGTCGGGTGGGTGGGTGGGATCAGGGAGAGTGTGAGAGCGGTCGGGTGGGTGGGTGGGGGCGGTGAGAAAGGGAGAGTGTGAGAGCGGTCGGGTGGGTGGGTGGGGGCAGTGAGAAAGGGAGAGTGTGAGAGCGGTCGGGTGGGTGGGTGGGGGCGGTGATAAGGGAGAGTGTGAGAGCGGTCGGGTGGGTGGGGGCGGTGATAAGGGAGAGTGTGAGAGCGGTCGGGTGGGTGGGTGGGGGCGGTGAGAAAGGGAGAGTGTGAGAGCGGTCGGGTGGGTGGGTGGGGGCAGTGAGAAAGGGAGAGTGTGAGAGCGGTCGGGTGGGTGGGGGCGGTGAGAAAGGGAGAGTGTGAGAGCGGTCGGGTGGGTGGGTGGGGGCAGTGAGAAAGGGAGAGTGTGAGAGCGGTCGGGTGGGTGGGATCGGTGAGGAAAGGGAGAGTGTGAGAGCGGTCGGGTGGGTGGGATCGGTGAGGAAAGGGAGAGTGTGAGAGCGGTCGGGTGGGTGGGATCGGTGAGGAAAGGGAGAGTGTGAGAGCGGTCGGGTGGAAGATTTTTGTGCCATATTTCTATGACCGAGCCCGGGACAGCAAGCAGCTCCCAGTGGAATGCTCCTGTTATACGGGTATCACTGACCCTTTACATTCCCTCAGACTGGCACCAATTTACAGCTATTTTGTGTTCACAAAACGCTCTCTGATGTGCACACACCCCATTACTGTTCATGCCTTTCGCTCAGGTGTGGTCGGCACTTGGCCGCTGTGTTTTTGTGAATGGCGGTATGTGTAAATCAAACTTTGCTGGCCCGTGTATGTGGCTCAGCTGGCAATCCGCCCCAACCAAGGCTCACCATCACATCGCCCCGTAATCTGTGTTGTTCTAATGAAAAAATTACCCATTTTTTAAGCCAATGGGGAGGTGGTCAATCGAGTGGGAGGAGGCTGGTGTGGAGCAGAGGAGTTACTGAGACATGGCTGAAATAAAGGCAGGAATGGCAGCTCAACATTCCTGGTTACAGGGTTTTCAGACGAGATAGAGAGGGGGATAAAAAAGGAGGGGGGGGGGTCGCAATATTGATTAAAGAATCAATTACAGCTGTGAGGAGGGAGGATATCTTAGAAAGATCATCCAATGAGGCCATATGGGTTGAACTGAAAAACAAAAAAGGGGCAATCTCACTGCTGGGAGTGTACTATAGACCTCCGAACAGTCAGAGGGAGATAGAAGAGCAAATATGTAAGCAAATTTCTGAGACGTGTAAAAATAGGGCAGTAATAGTAGGGGATTTCAACTTCCCTAATATTAACTGGGATAAAATTAGTGTGAAAGGCATAGAGGGAGCAGAATTCTTAAACTGCATTCAGGAGAACTTTTTTAGCCAGTATGTAGCAAGCCCAACAAGAGAGGGGCGGTTCTGGGCCTAGTTTTAGGGAATGAAGCTGGGCAGGTGGAAAGGGTATCAGTGGGAGAGCATTTTGGTGGTAGTGATCATAATTCAGTTAGATTTAGGGTAGTTATGGAAAAGGATCAAGATAGATCAGGAATAAAAGTTCTCAATTGGGGAAAAGCTAATTTTACTAAGCTGAGAGGTGATTTAGCCAATAGCAAAATACTGCGGATGCTGGAAATCTGAAATAACAACAGAAAGTGCTGGAAACATTCAGCAGGTCAGGCGAGGAGAGAGAAACAGAGTTAACCTTTCGGGTCGAACCCTTGAAACGTTGACTCTGTTTATCACTCCTCGATGCTGCCTGACCTGCTGAGTGTTTCCAGCACTTTCTGTTGTTATTTGTGATTTAGCCAAAGTGGACTGGAGACAAAAACTTGAAGGTAAATCAGTGTCAGAGCAGTGGGAGACATTCAAGGAGGAGGTAGTGAGGGTTCAGAGCAAGTATGTTCCCTTAAAGAAAAAGGGTGGGACTAACAAATCTAGAGCTCCCTGGATGTCAAGGGGCAAACAGGATGGGATAAAGGAAAAAAGGGAAGCTTATGACAGATACCGAGGGCTCAATACTGTAGAAACCCGACAGGGGTATAGAAATTGCACTCAGGGTGGAGGAGTGTGAAATATTAGGTGAACTAAACATAGTGAAAGAGGAAGTATTAAGGGGTTTAGCATCTTTGAAAGTGGATAAATCCTAGGCCTGGATGAAATGTATCCCAGACTGTTAAGAGAAGTAAGAGAGGAAATAGCAGAGGCTCTGACCATCATTTTCCAATCCTCTCTGGCTACAGGTGTGGTGCCGGAGGACTGCTAATATGGTACCATTGTTTAAAAAGGGAGAAAGGGATAGACTGAGTAATTACAGGCCAGTCAGCCTAACCTCGGTGGTGGGAAAATTATTGGAAAAAATTCTGAGGGACAGGATAAATCTTAATTTAGAAAGACACGGATTAATCAGGGACAGTCAGCATGGATTTGTTAAGGGAAGGTCATGTCTGACTAACTTGATTGAATTTTTTGAGGAGGTAACAAGGAGGATCGATGAGAGTACTGCGTTTGATGTAGTCTATACGGACTTTAGCAAGGCTTTTGATAAGGTCCTGCATGGCAGACGGGTCATGAAAGTAAAAGCCCATGGGATCCAAGGCAAAGTTGCAAGTTGAATCCAAAATTGGCTCAGAGGCAGGAAACAAAGGGTAATGGTCGAAGGGAGTTTTTGTGACTGGAAGGCTGTTTCCAGTGGGGTTCTGCAGGGCTCAGTACTGGGTCCTTTGCTGTTTGTGGTATATATCAATGATTTGGACTTGAATGTAGGAAGTATGATTAAGAAGTTTGCAGATGATACAAAAATTGGCCGTGTGGTTGATAACGAAGAAGGAAGCTGCAGACTGCAGGAAAATATCAATGGACTGAGCTGGTGGGCAGAACAGTGGCAAATGGAATTCAATCTGGAGAAGTGTGAGGTAATGCATTTGGGGAGGGCTAACAAGACAAGGGAATACACAATAAATGGTAGGACACTGAGAAGTGCAGAGGATCAGAGGGACCTTGGAGTGCATGTCCACAGATCCCTGAAGGTAGCAGGGCAGGTAGATAAGGTGGTTAAGAAGGCATACGGGATTCTTGCCTTTATTAGCCGAGGCATAGAATATAAAAGCAGGGAGGTTATGCTTGAACTGTATAAAACACTAGTTAGGCCGCAGCTAGAATACTGTGTGCAGTTCTGGTCACCACATTATAGGAAGGATGTGAAATAAAAACAGAAAATGCTGGAAATACTCAGCAGGTCAGGCAGCATCTGTGGAGAGAGAAACAGAGTTAACGTTTAAGGTCGATGACCCTTCGTCAGAAGCATCATCGACCTGAAACGTTAACTCTGTTTGTTTCTCTCTCCACAGATGCTGCCTGACCTGCTGAGTATTTCCAGCATTTTCTGTTTTTATTTCAGATTTCCAGCATCCGCAGTATTTTGTTTTTGTATAGGAAGAATGTGATTGCACTAGAGGGGGTGCAGAGGAGATTTACGAGGATGTTGCCTGGGCTGGGGAATTTTAGCTATGAGGAAAGATTGGATAGGCTGGGATTGTTGTCTTTGGAACAGAGGAGGCTGAGGGGAGACCTAATTGAGGTGTATAAAATTATGCGGGGCCTAGATAGAGTGGATAGGAGGGACCTATTTCCCTTAGCAGAGAGGTCAATAACCAGGGGGCATAGATTTAAAGTAATTGGTAGAAGGATTAGAGGAGATTTGAGGAGAAATTCTTTCACCCAGAGGGTGGTGGGGGTCTGGAACTCACTGCCTGAAAGGGTGGAAGAGGCAGAAACGCTCATCACATTTAAAAAGTACTTGGATATGCACTTGAAGTGCCGTAACCTACAGGGCTACGGACCAAGAGCTGGAAAGTGGGATTAGGCTGGAGAGCTCTTTGTCGACCGGCACAGACACGATGGGCCGAAAGGCCTCCTTCTGTGCTGTAAATTTCTATGATTCTATGAATAGCCTGTTTCTCTGCTGTAAATGCTATGTAACTTTACGACTGATGAGTCTGTCTGTAGAACCAGTTGCCCAAGTCTGTTGTGTGGATGCTGTGGGGTGGTCTATATGACCCCACAGACAGGGAAACTTTACCGAGCTGGCTCTAGATGACTCAGTGTGAATCGTGTCCTTTTGAACTCACATGAGAAAAACAGGATTTCACTTTGACAATTAAAGTGATGAAAATTCAGATTCTAATCGAGCATCTGGGTGCTGAAGAGAATGACTCAGATACCTGGGTGTGTGCTGATGCTGGTGGAGAGGTGCCAAAGGACCCCTCAGCATCACAAGCTACTGAAAGTCATTGAGTAAAAAGGAGGTTCTTATAAACAACAACAATCTCCCCTCCCGTGGGGCTGTATTCCCACTGCAAGGGTCAGAGTGACACAATCAGACATTTCCCTGTGTGCTGCCATGCACTCCCCCTGGTTTCCTGTATATTCCCCAGTGTGCACACAGGTGTCAGCAGACTGGGGAAAGTGCAGTGAGAGTGAAAGTGTTGGCATGCTTACTGTGCTGGCTTCCCAGTCATGTGCATGCAGCAACATTCCTGATGCCAGGTGGCATGGCTATCTTAATATGACTGCTTTCTCTTTCTGTCACTGCTATTCTCTTCATTCTTTTCTGTCACTTTCCGATCTTCTGTTTCTTCCTATTTCAGTTTCTCTATCTCTATCTTTCACTTTTCAGCTCCCCCATCACTCCAAGGCTGCAAAGCTGCAAAAACTGCCCTGTTTGAAGCACGAGTCAAACACCATTTTGTGCCTTTGGCAGTGTTTACTATTTTACAAAGGCAGATCCAATCACTCCCTCCCTGGTCCACATTGCGGGACCTGGGGCCTTACGTTATCAGGAGTTACTCACTGTACTCTCACTGGATCGCGGGGAGATATGATCCAAGGCTGAGAGGTATAAGTGGTGCAGCTGTGGGCACTCAGACTGGGAGCTCAGACTCGAGACACCCTCTGCTCGGAAGCCGCCTATTGGGGCCACAGGATTGAAATGACCAAACCTCCAGTGAGACTGGAAAAAAGCAAAAACTATGTCCCTGTAGAGCAGTAGGACAGAGTCCCAGCAACAGTAGTTGATTACCTTCTCCAAAGGGCAAGTGCAAAACTATCTGGTTGGAAAGAGGACAAGGAATAGGTACAGACTGAGATTTGCAAATACTCCAGTGCTGAGACAATGTTGGGGCAATGAGTCCCTGTGCTGGGGCAATGAGTCCCTGTGCTGGGGCAATGAGTCCCTGTGCTGGGACAATGAGTCCCTGTGCTGGGGCAATGAGTCCCTGTGCTGGGACAATGAGTCCCTGTGTTGGGGCAATGAGTCCCTGTGCTGGGGCAATGAGTCCCTGTGCTGGGGCAATGAGTCCCTGTGCTGGGACAATGAGTCCCTGTGCTGGGGCAATGAGTCCCTGTGCTGGGACAATGAGTCCCTGTGCTGGGACAATGAGTCCTTGTGTTGGGGCAATGAGTCCCTGTGCTGGGGCAATGAGTCCTTGTGTTGGGGCAATGAGTCCCTGTGCTGGGACAATGAGTCCCTGTGCTGGGACAATGAGTCCCTGTGCTGGGGCAATGAGTCCCTGTGCTGGGGCAATGAGTCCCTGTGCTGGGGCAATGAGTCCCTGTGTTGGGGCAATGAGTCCCTGTGCTGGGGCAATGAGTCCCTGTGCTGGGACAATGAGTCCCTGTGTTGGGGCAATGAGTCCCTGTGCTGGGGCAATGAGTCCCTGTGTTGGGGCAATGAGTCCCTGTGCTGGGGCAATGAGTCCCTGTGCTGGGGCAATGAGTCCCTGTGCTGGGACAATGAGTCCCTGTGCTGGGGCAATGAGTCCCTGTGCTGGGGCAATGAGTCCTTGTGTTGGGGCAATGAGTCCCTGTGCTGGGGCAATGAGTCCCTGTGCTGGGACAATGAGTCCCTGTGCTGGGGCAATGAGTCCCTGTGCTGGGACAATGAGTCCCTGTGCTGGGGCAATGAGTCCCTGTGCTGGGACAATGAGTCCCTGTGCTGGGACAATGAGTCCCTGTGCTGGGGCAATGAGTCCCTGTGCTGGGGCAATGAGTCCCTGTGCTGGGGCCTGGGGAAGAGTTCTTTTGCAGAGGACAAGAATCCAGAGTTAACTAGGGGAGACGGTGAGGGTGATTAATATTCAGAGTTTACTTGATTCCTTCTGGGATCAGGAAGTATTTATACTGAGTGGGATAGAGCCCATGATAAGGGTAGATTGTACATGGGCTGTGGAAGGAGTGTGTTTGATAGGCTGCATCCTGCTCTCCTGCATTCTTCCTTGGCGTTTAGTGAAACGTGGAAGTCCCTCCTTTTAGAAAAGGAACACAGGTCTTAAGAGATGGCAGAGGAGAAGTCTGCAACATGAAAATCAGTGCTTTATTAAACTGCTCCACCTGTGACCACCTCTGCACGTGGAAATTTACAAGTATTTCAAACTAAAATTCTCACCACCATCAACTCCGGCTTAAATTCAAACTCAGTGTTTCCTTCACACCGGCTGTTAATCCAGAAACATGGTGCAGATTGTTTAAATATACAGGAACACTTAGCACTAGTGGAAACAGCGAGACAATGAATTACTATCTCCTGTTAAAATTGCATGGACCTGAATATCAGGCGTTGCATATAACTGGCGGCCAACCCAATACTGCCCGTCTTGCGCCACTGCCCCAGACGAATTTCTACCCCATAATGTTTTAATGTAGCCATTTTGGTGATTTTTTTTCTCACCAACATGAGGGACATCGCTGCTGAGAACAGAGCACAGCTGTCCTTGTGACCCATCGGAACTAATCGGTACTCAGTTATGGACAACTTAGTGCTATGCACTCGCACTCACTAGGAACTGGGCTAAGAGCAGTAAAGTCTCATTTGTACATGATATTTGACATTAAACCCAGATGAGCCGGAAGCAATGGACTACAGACCAATATCTCACAAGATTGACCTCAGTCACAGAAAGATAAGGAGAAATTGCACCGGGCACCAGTGGGAAGGTACTTTGGTTTCCTTTCTCATTTTAATTTTTCTGTATTGTGTGTCTGACTTTGGGAGCGAAGAGGTGACTTTTAATAATATGTTTCATGGCAATTCATTCCCTGCAAAAAAATAGGGATTACATGATAATCATTGAATACAAGCCCCAGGTTTATGCAACCCGTCCTCGTAATTTAACCCTTTTAGCCCCAGTATCATTCTGGTGAATCTGCGTTGCTCCCCCTCCAAGGCCAATATATCCTTCCTGAGGTGCGGGGCCCAGAACTGAACCCAGTTACTCTAGATAATGTTGTCATGGAGTTCCCAATCCCAGCAGGATCTCACTGGATTGATAGGCAGCCCCGATCCCAGCAGCACTGTTCTCATTCTTCAGTCAGGAAGCCACAGTACTGCAGGTTCCATCTAAAGGAGGAAAGCTACTGGGAGTGGGAGCTGAATCGAGATCCAGTGCTCCTGCTGGGAGTGGGAACTCCATGGCAAGCCCGTCTCTCCTGCGTAGAATATATAAGTTGTGTACAGTGAAGATGTATTTGTCTGACCTGCGCACAGCTTGTCGAAGCCTTGAGTCGTACCAGAAAGCCATTTATATTAACAAACCCGCCTTAATTAATTTGAAACCGAGAGAAGTGACTCACAAGCTTAAAGCCTAATCAACATGATGTGAAGTAATCTGACCCTGTGGTTGAGGATATTGCTTCTTCCCTCTCCCTACTAAAACACGCTGGTGTTGTGGGTTTGGTTTCAATGAGTAAAGCATACAGATATCTATCACAATGTTCTTACATTTACGGGTAATATAAATGTCAAGAGATCTCCAGCAGATGAAAGCGACTGTTAAAATCACCTTTGTGGATACTTGTTACTTTCTGTCTTATTTTAATAAAAAAAATAGATAAGAGAGTTCAGAAAAACCGGTGTGAAACAGCCTCCTGTGAACAGGAAAAGAACTCTGGCACTTTGATCCACATTAACACTTTGGTTACTGGGCTTCAATGCCGCTTTGCAGAATCATTCCCGCAAACTCTTTGCAAAATATCTTTTAGTGATAAATAGATGGGAACAAACGTCGATATAAACCGGAAAAAATTCAGAGAAAAAGTTTTAAAAAAAAGTATTTCCTGCATCGAGTCAAAATCTTTAGGGGTTGTGTTGTAGAGAGAGTGAGAACTCCTAGAAACTGTAAAAGGGTTAAAATACCACGGGCAGAGGTGTGGCAGAGCTTAGTATTTTTATCTCTTGCTACCGCTGCCTGTCTGGAACTATAATATTACGCTTTGGCAGATTAGACATGGGTGATTTTACTTGATGTGCGGAGTTAACCCTTACACAATCGCAGACCAACATTCAGACTGATACAACGTGACATTTCACAATTGTGTCGCAGCTTATTTGTAGACGACACTTAATTCCCTGACGTTTCACACAGAACTATTTGCTTTTTCATTATCCAATAGCTGAACATTCTAAAAATATCCCCACTGTGATGTGATCCATACAATCCAACTGGAATAACTCCCGATAGGTGAGGTCCACGTATGAACACAGTGTGTGCTCATATTATGCACCTGAATGCGTGACTGGTGTTAATCCATTTAACTCGGTAAAAATAGCACACACAGGAATGTAATACAAGCTCTTTAAGCATTTGACCTGACCATTGCCTATTGGAAGCTCTAACCTAAAATCTCGAAATATTGATTTCATTCTCCGAGTTGAAATCTAAAATGATTAGCATATGTCTGTAAATGCATTTGTATAAATTGTAAAGCATTCTTTGATTTTTAAAATCCCGCAGCACTCGGGATTTCAAACATGACAAACGGTAACACAAGAATCTAGGTCCGAATATTAAAACGGAGAGCGCACTGAGCACAGAATACAAGGAATAAAGCAGCTTCCGAGTTTCCTATTAGACTGAAATGAGAAGTGTTTTTGCACTAGGAGCTGATGAATGTTTATTAATATAATTCACCCTTCGTTTTCCAGATTTGCTCTTTGGCGGAGAACGACATTCTTCATTTTAATTAGCATTAATTGAAATACTATTTTATTTCACTGCAACTTAATTTTTTGTTTAAAAGTGGGGCCCTGTTGATGAACTGAAGTTGCTGAATCTTTAACAAAACTTAAGTAAGAATAAGTGAGTAATGTTCTGACATTCTCAAAAAATATCACGATAGTAAATGGAGTCTCAAATCCTTCAGATGCTGAAAATCCTCAACGAATGCTTAAATTTACAGTGAAATGTTAACATTACATTACATTAATGACAGTGTCTGTACTTTAAATGTACACAGCTCTATAGACAGTGTCTGTAGGTTATGGTGTACAGAGTAGTAATTTGATCAACATAATAAATTTTTTAAATTCACTACAAAAATATCACTTTTTTTCTCGAAAGACAAGTCCCAAAAAGTTTTAAAACTCCAACAAAGAGGCATTCTTCAATTGTACAGATAGCTCCAACAGTCCAGCAATTGCTAACTCTATGGCAGTCAGTTATTGGAGTTCTAGTTCTGGAAAGGTACAAGCAACAACAGAACAGGCTACACTGACATTTATGAAAACAAGAGCACAATGCAGACACCAGTGTGTCAAAATCCTCGGCTTCATCTGCAGGAACTGGTGGGCGTCAGAAGCCAGCTTACTTACAATGACTAAAATAAAGCGTCGAAGTTCTTACCAATAAATTTTTGAGGCATTGAGCTTTTCCGTTTGGCGACATTGCTAGCGAGCCTGTCCAGGACCAGAGCTCTCTCGGATCCCATCTCTGCCTTCAGGCTGTGCTGTCGAACTTCTTCAGTCTCTGCTAAAAGAGAAAAAAAAATCAACAGAATAACATGAGGTTTCACCTCTGAGCAGAGTTTGTGTGGCAAGTGGAAGGAAGCTCTGACGTAATGACTTGCCAGCACTGAGGGTACTGGCTATGACCAGTGGGGGCATGGAGAGAGACCTTGTGGTTACCAAACTTATGCTGGAGATGTACTGATATCAGTATGCTTTCATCAATGGAGGAAGTAACTGATCAAAACTGGGATGGGGTGAAAAGAGGAGACAAGAAGGTGAAAAGAACACTTGCCAAATCAGCATTAAATTCTGTAATTCTGACTCATCCTGCTAACAGACTCTGGGCAAACACTGAACTATTTCTGTTTTAAAATAAGACAGTTCTTTTAATCTGGTGAAAATGTACCAGCTACAATAATGGTAATGCTGGAGAGTTTTATAATTTATACAGCACTGTGCTATCTCCAGAAGAGCCAGTGTGGAACCTGTGCAGTCCCACAGGCTCTACTTACTCATGCAGCAACTCACATGAAGAGTTCAATTTATTTTCTACACTGGTCAGATTCCAAGATGACTAATGCCTGAATTTTAGAATGATGAATACATCTGTGAATGACTGGGATAACAACAGTAAATGCTGGAAACACTCAGCAGGTCAGGCAGCATCGAGGAGCGAGAAACAAGATATAACGTTTCGGGTCGAGGACCCTTCGTCAGGTTCACTTCGGTTCACTGTCAATGACTGGGAATGGTCCAGGTGACATGCAGGAAGAATTCTGTCGCTGAAATTTCTTTTAACAAAAAATGGAAAATTGCCCAGTTTCCTTTGTATTTAAAGTTGTGCATTCTGTGATTTCATCAGCAGGGCATTACTACAGAGACAGACATTCCCGTATTTTGAGAAAAGCGGACGTTCAGCGTTTACTTTTGAAGTAATCTTTTTCTTTCCGGGATTTCCAACAACTGCAGCTTTTTGTTTCAGTTTATATTGTTGAAATTGTGTCTCCGTGCCCCAGGGATGGGCAATTCATATTGATGTCCCAGTGTTGCCCACATCCCAAGAACAAACAAAGATGTAAGCCTGCCATAGTGGCTGATAAAGCAGAATAAAGCTGCCCTTCAGCAGGTCAGAGAGATCCGAGAATACACTCGCGTCTCGTGAGAAGACTTCCGGTAACAAACATCAGTTAATGTGCCTAAGGATAAAGGGATATGGGGACCGGGGTGGGCACATGGGATTAGGATACCGCTCGTGCGGAGGATTAACACGGACTGGTTGAGCCCAACAGTCAGTTTCTATGTAGAAACATCTCCCTGCGCTGTGCACCTTCCCAGCTCAGAGGATGAGTGAAAGGTGAAACCGCTCTGTATGTGAAGGAGCTGCAGAAGCTTCCGGAACCAGATTTTTAAATTATAAAACACTGGAATTCATTATTATATCACAATGCAGTTTTTGAAGAATTAATTCTAAAAGTTTGTGGGCTCGATTTTGTCATTGGGGCGGGCTGGGGGCGTGTCATCCGCTTTTCGTGTTAGCCACCCGACTCCAATGTGAAGTGGGAAAAATATGCGATTTTCCCCTAATTGGGCAATTGATTTCCAGCGTGTGGGAACCCCTGGCCCAATTAGACTTTCCATTCTGAAACTCGCCTCCGATGACGTCATCAATGCTGCTGGATTTAAGGCCTGCAAGCAGCCTTGCTTCTTCTGCAGACTGCAAACCTTTTGGCCTTTGCTCTGATAGTTTCTTCCAGGCAAAATGTCCAGCAGTAGACCTAAGTCTGCACCGAGGTTTGATGACGCCGCCCTGCAAGCTCTGGTGGAGTAAGCAAGAGGGAATAAGGAGGTGCTCTTCCCTTCTTCAGGGAGGAAGAAGCCTCCCCAGCAGACGAAGGCTGTGTGGATGCAAGTGGCCCAGGAGGTCAACTCCTTATCTATGTGCCGCAGAACCTGGCTGCAGTGCAGGAAGAGGTTTCATGACCTTCTGCGCACTGGAAAAGTGAGTATGACTTTCCCATCACCCTCAATCTGATCCCCATCGCCTCTCCTCACCAGCACTCAGCTTTGACAACCTCTTCCTCTACATCCCACTTGACACTGACATCCCTGCACCCTTACCCATTCCCTCTCTCTGTATGTTCACATTCACTTAACTATTCGACTATGCAGCCCTCACACTCCCTATCGCTGTGATGCTATGAAAACAACTTATAACACACAGGGAGGGGCCCTTGGTCTTGCCACCTCACTGAATCTTTGTCTCCTTCTAGGCATCTATGCTATGGATTCTCTACACTCACTCCTTCATTCTCACTCAAAATCCACTTGTCTCCCTCATTGCAGGAAAAGAGAGCTCACAATAAGAGGGAAAGAGCGAGGACAGGAGGAGGGCCACCCTCAGTAGCCCAGCTCACCCCCTGAGAGGAGGCGGCCCTGGAGATCGTGGGAGTGGAGGACGATGCGCAAGTGGGGGACGGACAGACGGGTGCATCAGAGCAAGCTGGTGACAGAATAGTTTTTCATCTCTCTCATTGACATTGCATGAGTCACTGATAATGATTCTGATGCTCTAACAGATTGACTTATGATCATCTGCAATATTCAATGTGCACGTAACCTTGGCCTCACATCTCTGACTCTTTCCTTTACTCCCCCACAGGACCATCGAAAGCCCCCGTCCCCACTATCCAGGAGGAACAGCCTGAGCCTCCAGACTCCTCAGAGGAAGCTGCAACCTCTGAGGGCGC
This sequence comes from Squalus acanthias, assembly GCA_030390025.1. Taxonomy (NCBI): domain Eukaryota; kingdom Metazoa; phylum Chordata; class Chondrichthyes; order Squaliformes; family Squalidae; genus Squalus; species Squalus acanthias. The sequence goes on along the minus strand of CM059437.1, from coordinate 1,550,888 downwards.
AGCATCAGCAGAATTCAGCGCACCCAGCACCAGCGCAGACACTCACACCTCAGTGGTACCTTCGCGAGATAGTGTAGTGTTGTCACCTGGTGTATCACAGCTCATAAGTGAGCATCAGCAGATGGTGGAGACAGGGACAGCAGTGGAGAGTCCTAGTTGGAGGGCGCAGGACTCTGCCAGCTCGGCTCAGCTGCATGTCGACCCTCTGCCTCCGGGTCCATCCAGAAGAAGAGCGGTGCTGGAACTCCAGGAAGAGGTGCAGGAGTCTCTGGCAGGTTTTGTCTCCAGGGTCGCTGTGAGTGTGGAGCGAATGGAGGAGTCCATCGCTAACATGAGCAGAGCCTTTGTGGAGGCGTTGGCGCATGAACGCATCACCACGGAAAGGATGGCAACCTCCGTGGAAAGGATGGCTACCTCCATGGTAAGGCTGGCTACCGTAGAGGAGAGGATGTCTACGGTAGAGGAGAGGATGGCTACGTCCATCGAGGAGCTTAGTCGCCAGGGTATGGAAAACATGGTCATTGTTCAGAATAGACTGACATCTCTTGAGGAGCGATAGTTAGCGATTGAGCAAACAAACCAGACCTTCAGGCAAGTCCTCAGGTGTAGGACTTCCAGTACAGAAACGGGTCCTCATGGCCCCCCTGAAGTGCAGCAAGGTGCTGTCAAGCCACTTGCTAGCTCTGAAGTGGGGCTGATCCATGAGAGGGATATTGGTGGCAGACAACAAGGAAGTGGGGGCTCCTTTCCAAGCGCTCACACGACCATGCCACTGCAAAGTCCTCGGTCAGAGCCCCACCAGAGTCCCAACCCAACTGAGATCGGCGTCTCAACCCCTGCACAGCCGCAGGAGCAGCAGACTGTTGCCGAGCCCTCACAGGCTCGCAACCCCAGAGGACGCCCGCCAAAGGTGTCGAGACAGGAACAGCAAGAAAGTGAGCAAGGGGCCTCCACATCTGCTGAAGCCACAGGGGAAGCACCACGTGGGAGCACGCGTAAGAGGAAGATAATGAACAAGTAGTCACAAGGGTAGTCACTTGGGTGAAATGTCATGTTTAATGTTGAAAAGCCATCAGTTGGTTATTGTAAATAAAAAATTCTGATGGCAACTGTTGCAGTTGTGGCGTCTGTCATATCGCTAATGGGACTTCCACACTGAGGGCTTAGGATGAATTGCAATTGTTAGTATGGTGGTCAGAGTGATAGGAATCCGCAGGTTCTTGGCCATTGTCGATGGTCTGATAAGAAGGTGCGAGGCAAAAGTGTTTGATTGTACAGGCTAAGCAAATCTGGCCAAGATGAGAGCGTCCCTTGCATCCCGGGCAGCAATGTGGTCGCGCGCTAGCGCCTTCTGGCCTGTGCAGCTTCAGGTGGGTGAGCAGCAGCTTGGCGCTCCTGTTGTTGCTGCTGCTGTTGTTCATGGATCTGTTGCTGCCACGGCTGGTCTTCGTCCGAATCTGATGTCCAGGAGGAAAGGAAATAAATGGTTCCCATACTTCTGGTATATGCCTCAGTTGAGGAAGCGCTCATTCAAGGTGGCGAGAGGGGTTTCCCAGGAGGTCACACTGGAGATGGGTGTCAGGCTCCAAACTTCCACAACAATGAGTAGGCCTGCTAAAAGTTCCCCCAGACCTGAGACAACAAAGTTCTGCCACCTGCAAATGATGATTGCTGCAAACTCCTTTTTAATGGTGGAGCTGCAGCTGTTAGTAAGCCAACCACTTGTGAGGCCGCCAGGATTAACTGGCGTGTTTCAGAGGAGACGTGAACCATGTGAGAAAAGTGTTAAAATCAGAAAGGCCTCTCAAAATGGGATTATAGAGGCCTACTGGTTGTTAAGGGCCTATCCCGCCTCTTGGAGGCAGGATGGAGACGGGGTCAGAAAACTCACATTTGGAAAAATTGCTCGGAGGCGGGATCGGGCCCGCCCGCCATTTTTCGCGATTTTAACACCTCACACGCCTCCAATCCCGCCTCCTCGGGCCTGGCAAAATTGAGCCCTGTGTGTCTGGACTGAAATCATCAAACTGTCCACATGCCTTACTGAGTTGCCTTCCTCCAGGCTGGAGTCAAACCCAGGTCCAGGAGGGAAGTGTGTCTCACCCACTGCACCAACCATTACCTTGACTGCTAGATGGCTTATTGAGCTAACATCTTATATAATGACCATGAGGAGGTAAAAGGTTTGGTATTGTGCTGCTCCACGATTGCCAGAGCTGGATCAGTACTGGACTTCCTCATTTCGGCAGACAGTAGCATGTGTGAATGTACAGGACTTTCAGTGGAGCCGTTCACTTATAGGTCTTGTTTGCGAAGACCTGAAATGGGGAAAAGGGAAGTATCCCAGCAGCATCTTCCATCAGGTGGAAGGGTTCCTTATTACATGTCAGCCGTGGCTCAGTGGGTAGCTCTCTCGCCTCTGAGTCAGAAGGTTGTGGGTTCAAATCCCACTCCAGAGACTTGAGCACAAAACTCTAGGCTGACACTCCAGTGCAATACTGACCAACGCACTGTTGGAGGGGCAGTACTGAGGGAGCGCCGCACTGTCGGAGGGGCAGTACTGAGGGGGCGCCGCACTGTCGGAGGGGCAGTACTGAGGGAGCGCCGCACTGTCGGAGGGGCAGTACTGAGGGAGCGCCGCACTGTCGGAGGGGCAGTACTGAGGGAGCGCCGCACTGTCGGAGGGGCAGTACTGAGGGAGCGCCGCACTGTCGGAGGGGCAGTACTGAGGGAGCGCCGCACTGTCGGAGGGGCAGTACTGAGGGGGCGCCGCACTGTCGGAGGGGCAGTACTGAGGGAGCGCTGCACTGTCGGAGGGGCAGTACTGGGGGAGCGCTGCACTGTGGGAGGGGCAGTACTGAGGGAGCACTGCACTGTCGGAGGGGCAGTACTGAGGGAGCGCTGCACTGTCGGAGGGGCAGTACTGAGGGAGCACTGCACTGTGGGAGGGGCAGTACTGAGGGAGCGCTGCACTGTCGGAGGGGCAGTACTGAGGGAGCACTGCACTGTGGGAGGGGCAGTACTGAGGGAGCGCTGCACTGTGGGAGGGGCAGTACTGAGGGAGCGCTGCACTGTTGGATGGGCAGTACTGAGGGAGCACTGCACTGTGGGAGGGGCAGTACTGAGGGAGCGCCGCACTGTCTCAGGGGCAGTACTGAGGGAGCGCCGCACTGTCGGAGGGGCAGTACTGAGGGAGCGCCGCACTGTCGGAGGGGCAGTACTGAGGGAGCGCCGCACTGTCTCAGGGGCAGTACTGAGGGAGCACTGCACTGTGGGAGGGGCAGTACTGAGGGAGCGCTGCACTGTCGGAGGGGCAGTACTGAGGGAGCACTGCACTGTGGGAGGGGCAGTACTGAGGGAGCGCTGCACTGTGGGAGGGGCAGTACTGAGGGAGCGCTGCACTGTTGGATGGGCAGTACTGAGGGAGCATCGCACTGTCGGAGGGGCAGTACTGAGGGAGCATCGCACTGTCGGAGGGGCAGTACTGAGGGAGTGCTGCACTGTCGGAGGGGCAGTACTGAGGGAGCATCGCACTGTCGGAGGGGCAGTACTGAGGGAGCGTTGCACTGTCAGAGGGGCAGTACTGAGGGAGCGCTGCACTGTCGGAGGGGCAGTACTGAGGGAGTGCTGCACTGTCGGAGGGGCAGTACTGAGGGAGCACTGCACTGTCGGAGGGGCAGTACTGAGGGAGCGCCGCACTGTTGGAGGGACAGTACTGAGGGAGTGCTGCACTGTTGGAGGGACAGTACTGAGGGAGCACCGCACTGTCGGAGGGGCAGTACTGAGGGAGCACTACACTGTCGGAGGGGCAGTACTGAGGGAGCGCTGCACTGTCGGAGGTGTCGTCTTTCGGCTGAGACGTTAATTTGAGGCACTGTATGCCCTCTCAGGTGGACATAAAAGATCCCACTGCACTATTCAAAGAGTAGGGGAGTTCTACCTGGTATGCTGGCCAATATTTATCCCTCAACCAACACCTAAAACAAACGATCTGGTCATTTATCACATTGCTGTTTGTGGGATCTTGCTGTGTACAAATTGGCTGCCGAATTTCCCGACATTGCAACAGTGATTACACTTCAAAAGTACTTCACTGGCTGTAAAGGGACGTTCTGAGATCATGCAATAAAAATGCAAGGGGGAAAAATTCAGTATCACCCCATTTGGGGCGCAATTATCGGCCGGGCGCAAAGATTAGCGCCTGGCGTTAATTATCGCCTCCGACTGCAAACTTGGCTTTTATCGTCCCTGGAGGTGATTGGAGCGCTAAATCAGGCACTTCACACCTGTCTTAAGGCGCAAAGGCCGAGGAGCGAGGCGCTACCTCAGAGTGCTGGCGAAGCTCAGGTGATGTCAGTCAGCAATGGAACAGAGACACAATGGCGCCGGCCAGTTCTTAAAGGGGAGGGTTGATCTTGCTCTCCATCCACATCCTGCTCATTGCAGCCTTGAATCTCAGTCTGGAGAGACCTGTACATCAAATCTGCTGGAAAGAACAATGGAGAGGCCCAGGGAAAGAGCTGAGTGCAGCCCCCACAGTCTCTTCTAAATAGATGCAAGGAATGGCAAATCAAAATGAACCTGCAAAGTGCTGCTCAGTACCCAAAACTCCTTCACACAGCGTTGAATCTCTCCAGAAGTCTCTTTCGCTCTCTCTCTCAGAATGCGTGGTGCAAAAATGTCACCAACAAAAAAAGGCAGGAAGCGGTCGCTTTTAAATAGCGCTCCCCCAGTCCCTTCCTGACTGCAAAACGCTCCCCTCAACCTGTCGTTGCTAGCGGCAGGCGGTAAGGCAGGGGGCGCCACTCAATATCCGCTCCGGGGCGTTGCGCACTCGACTGACGTCACGATCTGCCGGCACAGGAGATCGTGGCGGTAGTGTTTAGCGCCGCTACAAAATGTCTAGTTAATTTCGCGAGCGGCGCAAACATCGCCGCGCCCGGGCGCTAGTTGCTTTGCGCCCCATTAGCGCCCTCTTAAGGCGCTAACGCGAGGCGCAACCAATTGAATTTTTCCCCCCAAGTCTTTCTTTCTCTTAGTCTCTGATTATAAAAGCAAATACAGGAAACTTTCGTTTATCCGGCATCGACGGGACCGGCGTGGTGCCGGTTTATCGAAAGTACCGGATAACAGAGAGTTATATCTACCGAGGCTATTTTTAACAAAGAGACTCCAAGCAGCACGGGAGAATCTACTCATGCTACTGCAATGTTTCGGACTTGCGACAGCGCCAGGAGGCCGAGTAGTGGCACTTTTGAAAAGTACCCCTACTGACTAAATCGGCGTTCGCGGACTCGGACTCAGACTCGGGATCGGCAACATTGCCGGTTATTTGAGAGGATTTTTCGGAGCACTCGGCGTTCGCGGAGACTCGACTGCGACTCGGCAACATTGCCGGTTATTTGAGAGGAGTTTTCGGAGGATGATTTTTGCCGGTTAAGCGAGAATTCCGGATATTTGGGTGCCGGATAAACGAAAGTTTCCTGTAATATGATATTATGGAGTGCCTTACTCCTATGCCAACCTTCTTTAACCTCGGGATGAAAAGAAAGCTTCACTCACTACACTCAGCTGAAGTGTTTGTTCCAGACTGTGGCCTTCCTACATATCCCGGCTGAAGTTACCTGATCCCAGTCAGGCTTTCCTGGTTTGTGTTCCCTCTAACTGTAAATGTACAGATAACGAAGACACTGCACGATGGCATTAGAAATCTGAATCAACGAACAAGCCTTTGAACTCTGAATGTCCTCTCCGCTCCGCCAACCTTCCGATTCGATAACCTTGACCAGTGAACTGCAGACAGGACGGAACCAGCAAACTCTTTCAATAATACTCTCATACTAAATGCTTATATCTTTAAATGTACGTTTAATTGCTGGAGAATTGCTACAGTGCAAGGTTTTGAAATGAGAAATAAAAAGAAAGTAACAGCACGTCACAGATCAGAGGCTGTGACCTATATAAAGGGATGTGATGTGATCATATCTGAATGTAGTGCCCTATTTAATAAAATGGAAATTGTACATAAAGGGAAATAAAATGATCACATTTTTAACCTTTAGACTAATGGCAGGTACAGGGAAATGACAGGCTTCCTCGACCAGCTAGTCATTTTTTTTAAATTTCAGCTACACAACCTGATGCTGAAACTCATTGAGTAAGACTTCTGTTACCAGTGTCAATTGATGAGATGGTCGTTGCAAAAGCTTCCCCTTCCAGCGAACATTCCATTCCTGGGATCAACACCTCAGACCCATCACAGGGCCTGGTCTATCCCCACTGACTGTGATAACTGTGACTTGTGAGGAGGTCCAACTGTAGCCACCTCATCAACAGCTGGGCATTGGAAATGATGAAGATGGCTGCCCCATCAAACTGAGGATGTGGCGATAGTGTTTGCTGAAATGTTTGACGCCTCAAGACAGGAGAGCATCAGTCTCCAAAGGACTGCACCAGTCTCCAAAGGACAGCACCAGTCTCCAAAGGACGGCACCAGTCTCCAAAGGACGGCATCAGTCTCCAAAGGACTGCACCAGTCTCCAAAGGACGGCATCAGTCTCCAAAGGACTGCATCAGTCTCCAAAGGACGGCACCAGTCTCCAAAGGACTGCACCAGTCTCCAAAGGACGGCACCAGTCTCCAAAGGACTGCACCAGTCTCCAAAGGACAGCACCAGTCTCCAAAGGACTGCATCAGTCTCCAAAGGACGGCACCAGTCTCCAAAGGACTGCACCAGTCTCCAAAGGACGGCACCAGTCTCCAAAGGACTGCACCAGTCTCCAAAGGACTGCACCAGTCTCCAAAGGACAGCACCATTCTCCAAAGGACGGCACCAGTCTCCAAAGGACTGCAGAGCAGTCTGAGAGCGGGAAAACCTTTCCCAAGGATGCTTGAGATAACTTTAGGCTAGATTGTTTGGATCTCTCACTTGCTGGCAGTATCGAAACATTACAGGCAGTACATCCGTGGTTTTCTGACATGCAACAAACAACGACTTGCAAAAGCTACCCTACGGTGGCCTACTTTGGCTCTGAATGAGATGATACAGCTGTGCTTTGTCAGCTGGAGTGTGAGGACCTGCGGGACAGCTGTCCAAGCAGTTTCTCAACAGCAAGCCATCTCGGTACGAATGAATGTGCAGTATGCCGACATCAGCTGTGGCGGTGACCATTTTGCAAACACCCTTGGGGCTGAGGAACACCTTGCACTGGCTGCAGCAACCCTGGAAATTTAACTAGTTACCTAAAGTGACAATGCCAAATGGGGATGTGGAAGCAAATATCTTTGAGATTGACTGTGACCAACTAGTTCCCTGGACTCACTGCATGAGTAACTTGAGGCAGTGTTATCATCCTGAACTTTTCCTTTTTCAGGAAGTTGTTAAACGTTCAGATGTCTAGAATGGGACGGTGTCCTCCTGATTTCTTGGGAAGCATGAAGTATCACAAATAGAACCTGTCCCTTTCTTGGAGCTGAGAAACTTGCTGGAGTCTCACAGCCATGACTCAGGACACCCTGTGTCTGATTATCACAATCTCGGCGTGTACTTTCACTCCTCCTCAGTGGAGCCTTTAACCCTCACTCTCCAAGTCCAATGGGGACTTCAGACGATACAGGGTCAATAAACAGGACGGAGAGACAGTCTGTGACAGAAAGGGTTTGCTGCTGGGCCTGTGAGTGGTGCAATTTCATGGATGGTGGTGCAGGGGAAGAGGAGGTGAGGGATGGTGTCAGCGAGCGGAGAAATAGATTTCCTTCCCCGCTCACAGTGAAACAATTATACACCAAAGTCTGGTCAAATCCAACAAGCAATTCAATCCAGCATCACACTGGCACCCGGCAGGCTCTGCTTTATACAATGATAGAGGAAGAAATGTGAAAAATGGTTCTCAGTGTCACGCTCACCTTCTAAAACCCAGCCACTGATTGGCATGTCACAGACGACCAATGAACTAACACACGGCTCACCCTGCCTGGCCAGCTGAAGATGGGGTACTGCAGTCAGAGGCTTTAACAGAGGATGGTGGAGGGTTGACACTAACTATCAGCAAGACCTTGGGCATGGCAGAACCAGTCGCATGGCTCAGTGGCCTCAGAAATATTGTTACTGCCCTTCTCCACTGGGACATCACCAAGTGAAGCTCAGCATGTTGGTGCTGGAATGCTTGGGACACTCGAACATGCCAGAGGCTGGCTGCTGGGGTTCTCCTAATGCTTTTTCTTTCTATCAATCTTTGCTGAATTATGTGGGACTGAGTTTGGAGCCAGTCCAGGCAGCTGCAGCCAGAGAGGTCGAGGTCTCATGCTTTGAAAACAGATGCCTCAGCAATGGTGCAGGCTCAATGCATTTAGAGCAGCATTTGAAATGTGTTGGCTGGCTAAAGTACCATAGAATCTTTAGCTGCAATCTGTGGTGTCAACCAAGAAAAATGACTAGAGGCATCAGTTGGTGCTGAGATAAAGGTCGATGTGGTAATGGTACTGTGCGTTGGTTGCAGAGCTGTTAACTGGTGCAGAAAGCAGGCTAATGGCTAGCTATGAGCATCGACTGAGTAACAGTGCCAATCAATGTCAGCTATAATAGCAATAAAGCTGCCATCCAACATCAATATATACCACTGTCAGAAACATTACTACATCCTGCCACCTACCATATGGTTTCTGTGTGACCAGCTCATTAGCCTGCTCTGCCCCAGCAGTGTGGGGAAGGTGCTAAAAGAAGAATAATGGAAGTGGTTTGGTCTGTTGAAAGCCTACATGGTGAGAGTGAATAGGAGAGGTGTTTAGACTGTTTGAAAATGAAAATCGGCGGTTTCTATAATGGGTGCCCAATCAATCATCCCTGAATTTTGCGGGACTGTGTTTGGAGCCAGTTTTATACCTGGACGGCAAGTTGAAAATCTACTCCTTGGAATTCTATAATGTAGGAGTGAATGAGAAGGGGGCTTAGACTGTTTAGGTCTGATTTTAAGTCGGCCTGCCTAGCAGAAACTACTTACCGCCCCGCAGCCATACTTACTGGAGCCTCCCGTTGGATGGCCCAGGCTACTGCCAGAATCGGGCAAGAGGCACTTTACTATTTGCAAATTGGGGTCCTATAAGGTACGTAGGACCCAGATGCGATTTAGAGTGACAACTGGGCAGAGTGTGGGCTGTGCACGCTCCACCAGTTGGACTGGGCGGTGCAGAGTAAATGTGGCCTGATGCCTCCCTGGACTACCCACCTCCGCGATTGCCCCTGCCCCCCCGTCCCGGCCACCCTACCTACCTGCCTGCCAGACAGATCAGCCTCCGTGCTCCCTGATATTGGGCCGGCCCACAGCCGGTGAGCTGCAGTGGGACGCCAGTTCACTGGCGACGTGCAGCTCACTGGCAGCACAGCAACGTGACCCGTCCCTCGAAATGGACCAGGCGGCCCCTCCGCTACCCGCCCGTCCCATGCCTGCAGTTAAAATCTACCCCTTGGAATTCGATCATGTGAGAGTTAATGCGAAGGTGGTTTCATTTGGTGGGTTTCGGTATAACAGGAAAGAGTTTGGCTTCAGTCGAGTATATATTCACCTGGAATCATCTGCACTTGAAATAAACCGCAGCTTAGGGACTGGCACATTTTGAAAAGAACAAATTGTTCCTGCCACAAAGGTCACTACTTGGTGTCCAGATTTGTCAGAAGTACAATGGTGAAAAACACCAGGTTCAACCACCTAGGCTAAGAACAAGTAAAGGAAAATGCTCATTTCCTGTTAGATATGTAATGTGGTTGGCTTGAGATAGAGGGATGTGCACAGAGGTAGATTATTTTGCAATCACAACTGCCTATCTGATTAACAATGATTACTATCAGAAGCAGCTGGGATCCTCCGATAACCATTGCATAAAAAGAAACCTGTTGATTTCAGGATACGTTTGCGACTGACAGCTTCAATAGGAAATGGCTGCTTTCTGTGTTTGGAATTTCACATTTTGAAATGCTTTGTATAAAAATATCTCACTGTTTGCAAATATTTTAATTTGTGAATTTGGTCTATTTGAAAAGTAATGCTACACAACTGGCAGTGGATGATGAGTGGAGGGCTGCCTGGGATAATCGGCACCTGCATTTCTTTATTTTTGAAAGTAGCATAGGCTGATTTTTTACTCATTTCCACACCCCCCGGGGAGGAAGCTCCCTCTGAAATTCCCCACCTTCCCTCTTGGGAAACTCCACCCAAAGCAAAACATCTTGAATCGGGTATTTTCTCATTATTTTAAAATAGATAGACACGATTTTTATACCTCAGGAAAGATAACATCAGTGTTCATCAAAACATTCTGCACAATCGCTTCTGCAAAGTAATTAATGACTGTTCTCTGGTGCCTGAAAATATAGGGAGCAGGTTGCAGTAGTTCTCAGCTGCTGAATGGCCTGGAAGTTTAGCATCACACATGGTGCTGAGAGGGCAGTGAGAAGTCACAAAACACACGGCTCGTGAGGAATAGCAGCCCAAACAATTCATGGTAAGACAGCAGCTTTCAGAAACAGTCCATCCCAAAAATGTGCGGGTTAGGTTGATTTGGCTATGATAAATTGACCCTTAGTGTTAGGGGGGGATTAAATATGTGGGGTTATGGGGATAGGATGGGATATGTTAGGGGGAATTAAATACGTGGGGTTATGGGGGTAGGGTGGGATATGTGTACTGTGGTGATTAAAGCAGGGACAGGGTACTGGATTTGGATGATCAGCCATGATCGTATTGAATGGTGGAGCAGGCCCGACGGGCCGAATGGCCTACTCCTGCTCCTAGATTCTATGTTTCTATCCTTTTCAATTTCGGTTCCAGCTTCCCACCAATCTTTCCAAGCCCTCTTCTGAAACACTGCTAGCTGCAGATTTAATCTTTTTTTCCAAGAAAGAAGTTAATTGCCTTTTTCCATGGATTATAGGGGGAAAAATTCAATATCGCCCCGTTTGGGGCGCAATTATCGGCCGGGCGCAAAGATTAGCGCCTGGCGTTAATTAGCGCCTCCGACTGCAAACTTGACTTTTATCGCCCCTGGAGGTGATTGGAGCGCTAAATCAGGCGCTACACATCTGTCTTAAGGCGCAAAGGCCGACGAGCGAGGCGCTAACTCAGAGCGCTGGCGAAGCTCAGGTGATGTCAGTCAGCAATGGAAAACAGACACAATGGCGCCGGCCAGTTCTTAAAGGGGAGGGTTGATCTTGCTTTCCATCCACATCCTGCTCATTGCAGCCTTGAATCTCGGCCTGGAGAGACCTGTACATCAAATCTGCTGGAAAGAACAATGGAGTGCCCAGGGAAAGAGCTCAGAGTGCAACCCCCACAGTCTCTTCTAAATTGATACAAGGAAGGGCAAATCAAAATGAACCTGTAAAGTGCTGCTCAATAACCAAAACTGCTTCACACAGCGTTGAATTTCTCCAGAAGTCTCTCTCTCTCTCAGAATGCGTGGTTCAAAAATGTCACCAACAAAAAAAGGCAGGAAGCGGTCGCCTTTAAAAAGCGCTCCCCCAGTCCCTTCCCGACTGCAAAACGCTCCCCTCAACCTGTCGTTGCTAGCGGCAGGCGGTAAGGCAGGGGGCGCCACTCAATATCCGCGCCGGGGCGCTACCGGGGCGATGCGCACTCGACTGATGTCACGATCTGCCGGCGCAGGAGATCGTGGCGGTAGTGTTTAGCGCCGCCGCAAAATGTCTGGTCAATTTCGCGAGCGGCGCAAACATCGCCACGCCCGGGCGCTAGTTGCTTTGCGCCCCATTAGCGCCCTCTTAAGGCACCAACGGGAGGCGCAACCAATTGAATTTTTCCCCCATAATGTCTTCCAATTAGGAAGGCGGGTGCTGCAAATTTGGGGCTGTATTTTCTCAATGGGGGCGGGACTGCTGGTTGTCGGGTTTCCGTCCCGCCCCCAACGACGTCCGGCCAACCCACTCTATTTTCCCTTGATTGACCTTTTTAAGCCCGCCCTGCGTGCTTAGCCGGCCAATTAAGGGAACGTCAGCGTATGACATTTCAAAAATTTTTGACAGATGAATTGTCAGCGTTTGACAGCTTTGAGAAGCTGTCAAACATTGACAATCTCTGTTCTAAGGTGAGCCCTTGTACTGAAGACTCACCAAACCTCTCTCCTTAGCAGAAATCAGATGGCTGCTGCATTGGAGAATGCAGCAGCCACTCTGTCATCTCTGCCGTTGAGATGAGGCACCTCCGGATCCCCAAGGGTTGAAACTTGCAGGAAGAAACAAAGGTAAGTAAACTTTTTCTAACACTCACCTCTCATACTTACCTCTCCACAGCGGACTTTTTGATCCCTCTCACCTCCGCAGACCCACTGCTCGCCTCGCTGACCCCTGGCGAGGTTCGCAGACGTCGGGAAGCCTGCACTTGCAGGGGTAAAATGGGGAAAAGCCTCAAAACTGCCTGTTAACTACCTGTTAACAGGCAGTTAATTGGCTCTAATCCCCTTCCTGCCTCCCGGGAAGATGGCACGGAGATGGGTTGGGAGCAGGTTCGGTACACGCTCCCAGTTTCTGCCATTTTCCCGGCAGTCCCACCTCCATACCCGCCTCCCCAGGGCTGGGAAAATTCCACCCTTGGGTTGGGCAATTTTGCACATTATAAATTTGACCATGTGGACACAAGAAATCAAGCCAATCACAACACACCAAAATAATGCTCTCACATTGTAAAATCCAGTTGTCATGGTCCATGTTGGAACAAACGACATAGGTAGGAACAGGGAGGAGGTCCTGCTGAAAGAGTTTCAGGAGTTAGGCTCTAAATTAAAAAGCAGGACCTCGAGGGTAATAATCTCTGGATTATTGCCCGAGCCACGTGCAAATTGGCATAGAAGCAGACAGACCAGGAGAATTAACACGTGGCTAAAGGGCTGGTGTGGGAAAGAGGGGTTCCTTTTCATGGGACACTAGCACCAGTTCTGGGACAGGAAGGAGCTGTACCAATGGGACGGGCTCCACCTGAACCAGGATGGGACCCGTGTCCTAGCAGAAAGGGTAAATAGGAAGGTGGCACAGGCTTTAAACTAGTAAGGAGGGGGGAGGGATCTAAAGAAACATAAGCAGCCTAAATATAAACAAAACAGGAAAAGTGAGTATAGGAAAGAATAAAGTAAGGGAGGACATTGACAAGGGAGCAAATAGAGTTATAGAACATCGGGGGAGAAATTCGGTATCGCCCCGTCTGGGGTGCAATTATCGGCCGGGCGCAAAGATTAGCGCCTGGCGCTAATTATCGCCTCCAACTGCAAACTTGGCTTCTATCATCCCTGGAGGTGATTGGCGCGCTAAATCAGGCGCTACACACCTCTCTTAAGGCGCTAACGCCGAGGAGCGAGGCGCTACCTCAGAGCGCTGGCGAATCTCATGTGATGTCAGTCAGCAATGGAACACAGACACAATGGCGACAGCCAGTTCTTAAAGGGGAGGGTCAATCTTGCTCTCTATCCACACCCTGCTCATTGCAGCCTTGAATCTCGGTCTGGAGAGACCTGTACATCAAATCACGATCTGCGGGCGGAGGAGATCGTGGCGGTAGTGTTTAGCGCCGCCGCAAAATGTCTGGTCAATTTCGCGAGCGGCGCAAACATCGCCACGCCCGGGCACTAGTTGCTTTGCGCCCCATTAGCGCCCTCTTAGGGCGCTAACGGTAGGCGCAAAGTAACCGAATTTTTCCCCCCAGGAGTCTAAAAAGATGGTTAAACATAAAGTGAGAGGAAATCCTATTAAAAATGAGTTAAACTGTACAGCAATGCACACAGTGTCCATCATAAAACAGGGAAGCTGGAGGCAATCATGCATTGGGAGGAACCAGACATAGTAGGGATTACTGAGACATGGCTACAGAAAAATCAGGACTGGGAATTGAACATTGCAGGGTATAACATATTTGGAAAAGATAGAGAGGGAAAAAGGGGAGGTGGAGTAGTTGTACTTATTAGGGATAACATAATGGCAGTAGAAAAAAGAGACGTAGATATCAACAAGACAAAAATAGAATCCATATGGATAGAGATAAAAGATAATAAAGGATCAATCAAACTAATAGGCGTAGTTTACAGACCACCTAATAGTGGAAGGGAGGTGGAGGAAGAAATATACAGACAAATGAGAGAAATAAGTAAAAAACATAGAATAATAATCATGGGAGATTTCAACTACCTCGATATTAATTGGAGGTACGTAAAGGGGATATGCGAATGGAGTTTCTACATTGTCTACAGGACTCCTTTCTAACCCAATACGTAAAAAGCCCAAAAAGGGAGGATTCGTTATTGGATCTAGTTATGGGGAATGAGCCAGAGCAGATAAGAGAAGTAAAAGTAGGGGAACATATAGGCAATGGTGACCATGGGGGGAATTTTCCCAGTCCTGGGAAGGCAGGATTGCCGGGAAAATGGCAGAAACTGGGAGCAGGTACCGACTCCGCTCCCAACCTGCCTCCATGCCATCTTTTCAGGAGGTGGGTCCCCGACTCACGCAGGGACCCGTCTCCTCGAGGCGGGAAGGGGATTAGAGCCAATTAACTGCCTGTTAACAGGTAGTTAACAGGCAGTTTTGAGGCTTATCCCCATTTTACCCCTGCAAGTGCGGGCTTCCCGACGGCTGCGAACCTCGCCAGGGTCAGCAAAGTGAGCAGTGGGTCTGCGGATGACAGATGAAACGTCATACGCTGACGTCCTCTGTCACCGGCTTTCCCTTAATTGGCCGGTAAGCCCGCAGGGCGGGCTTAACAAGGTCAATCAAGGGAAAATAGCATGGGTTGGTCAGACGTCGTTGGGGGCGGGACTGAAACCCGAAAACTAGCAGACCCGCCCCCAACACGCCCCCATTGACAAAATCCAGCCCCATAATATAATACGCTTTAAGATGATAATAGAGAAGGACATAAGTATGACGAAAACCAGGTTAATAGATTGGAGAAAAGCTGATTTTGAGGGGCTGAGAATAGAACCTGGGAAGATAAAATGGGCAACAATATTGGCAAACAACGATGTAGAACGACAATGGGAAACACTTAAAACGGTGTTCAACAGAGTGCAGGAAAAATATATTCCGCGAAAAGGAAAGAATAAACTAAACACTAATGAGACTCCATGGATGAATAGAGACATAAGGGAACAATTGAGGGTAAGGAAAGAGGCATACATTGGCCTAGAAATTCGCGTGGCCGGCTTGCCGTGGGGGTAAGGATCGCGCGTGCTCTTACCCACCGCGCCTGCCGTTGTGTTTTGGGCCCACAGGAACTTCGGGTCCTGGGCCTCTCCCTAGTGCCGGCGCGCAGTGCTTGCATGTTCCAGGGGCGCAGTTAGTGCGATGCGACCCCTGGGATCACGTGGGCCATGGAGAGCCAATGGCAGCAGACCATCTTTCATTCATACGATAGCAAAATACTGCGGATGCTGGAAATCTGAAATAACAACAGAAAACGCTGGAAAAACTCAGCAGGCCAGGCAGCATCCGTGGAGAGAGAAAGAGAGTTAACGTTTCAGGTCGATGACCTTTCGTCAGAACTGTGAAGAGCCAGAAATCAAATAGATTTAAGGCCAGAGTAAAGCTGGGAAAAGGGGGAGGGGATAAAAGAACAAAGGGGGAGATGAAGAGACATTAAGAGATATGCAAGGCTAGAGGTGGTGTTAATGTGACAGATTAAGGCTGAAAGAAGTGTGAAATCCACTGGCAGAATGAAGGACAGCTGCCAGCTTCTAGGAGGAAAAAAAAGGTGGGGGAGGCAAAAAAAACATCACATTTATAAAATAACTATCGTTAAATAAATTAACCACTTTAAACAAAAATTTAAATTTTTGAAAAAAATGTCTCTTCATCTCCCCCTTTGTTCTTTTATCCCCTCCCCCTTTTCCCAGCTTTACTCTGGCCTTAAATCTATTTGATTTCCGGCTCTTCACAGTTCTGACGAAAGGTCATCGACCTGAAACGTTAACTCTCTTTCTCTCTCCACGGATGCTGCCTGGCCTGCTGAGTTTTTCCAGCGTTTTCTGTTGATCTTTCATTCATAGATTGACCTGTCAAATCTGTGAATTGAAATCGGCCCCAAAAGAACAGCTAAACCTCAAATAAATTTAAAAAAAACATCACATTTATAAAATAACTATAGTTAAATAAATTAACCACTTTAAACAAAAATTAAAATTTTTGAAAAAATTAAAATACTTTTTAAAAGTTATAAAAATAAACTTACCTTTCCCTAAAGTATCTAAAAAAGATAAACCTGTTGAAAAAATTTAAAATTATACTTAATTAACTACTTACCTTGTTCAAAAGGGGTCTTACGCCTCCTTTTTACTAGTATCTTCCATACTTACCCTCGCGCTGAAACCTGAAAAAAAATCTAAGTGTGCTGCGTGCGCGCAGCCTCTAGCGCGCACGCGGTTCACCTAGGAACCGCCCCCTTCACCATACCGGAAGTGCCAGTTTCCTGCGCATGCGCAGTGCATGCAGGAAACCGGCACTTCGGGAACG
This sequence comes from Squalus acanthias, assembly GCA_030390025.1. NCBI lineage: Eukaryota > Metazoa > Chordata > Chondrichthyes > Squaliformes > Squalidae > Squalus > Squalus acanthias. The sequence continues at coordinate 1,534,390 of CM059437.1, read as the reverse complement.
AATACGGGTGAGTACGGACTGTGTACTCACCCGGGAACGGCCGAATTTTTGGGCCATTAAGTACATAGACAGCAGAGGAGTGCATGATAAGAGAGAATACGAAGGGATTAGGAGAGAAGTCAAAAAAACAATTAGGAAGGCAAAGAGAAACTATGAAATTAAATTATCAAGGAACATAAAAAATAGTAAAATATTTTATAGGCACATCAATAAAAAAAGGAAGGCTGGGATGGGAATAGGGCCATTAAGGGATAGACAGGACAATACCACAGGTAACGATAGGGAGATGGCAGAAATATTAAATTATTATTTAGCTTCAGTATTTACCAGGGAGATAGAACAGGTGGACATGACATCGGATGATGAGATGAGTAATGAGATAAGTGCATTTAAAATAAAAAAGGGGATATATTAAATAAACTAATCAAACTCAAAGAGGATAAAACACCGGTCCGGATGGATTGCATTCATGCATTTTAAAAGAATCTAGGGAAGAGATAGCAGAGGCATGACTACACATATTTAATAATTCGTTAGAAAAAGGAGTAGTGCCAGAGGACAGGCGGATAGATAACGTAATACCGATATTTAAGAAGGGGCATAGAACATGTCCAGGGAATTATAGACCAGTCAGCTTAACATCGGTGGTAGGAAAAATAATGGAATCCCTACTAAAGGAGTAAATATAAGAACATCTAGAAACGAAAAGTATAAAAATGAATAGTCAGCATGGACTTCAAAAGGAAAAATCTTGCTTGACCAACCCTGTTGAATTTTTTGAAGAGGTAACAGAGAGAGTAGACAATGGAAATGCAGTAGATGTAATTTATCTAGATTTTCAAAAGTCCTTCAATAAGGTACCCCATAATAGACTAATGAATAAGGTCAGAGAATGCGGAGTCAGGGAACAAGTATCAGAATGGATTGCTAGCTGACTTCAAGACAGAAAGCAGAGGGTGGGAGTAAAGAGTATCTATTCACAGTGGCAGAAAGTGGGTAGTGGTGTTCCACAATGATCAGTGCTGGGACCACTGCTGTTCAGAATTTACATTAATGATTTAGACTTTGGAATCAAAAACACAATTTCTAAATTTGTGGATGATATCAAATTGGGGGGGGGGGGGGTTAGTCAATACTGAGGAGGACTGCAACAAATTACAGGAGGACATTAATAAACTTGCAGAATGGGCAAATAATTGGCAAATGAAGTTCAACACAGATAAATGTGAGGTATTACATTTTGGTAGGAAGAATAGGGAGGTCACTTATCACTTGGAGGGTGGGAGTCTAGGTGGGGTAGAGGAACAAAGGGATCTCGGAGTACAAATGCACAAATCACTAAAAGTTGCGCCACAGGTTAGCAAGGCCATAAAAAAAGCAAACCAAGCACTAGGGTTTATTTCTAGAGGGATAAAATTGAAAAGTAGGGAAGTTATGCTAAACCTGTATCTAACCTTGGTTAGACCACACTTAGAGTACTGCGTACAGTTCTGGTCGCCATATTATAAAAAGGATATAGAGGCACTGGAGAGGGTGCAGAGAAGATTTACAAGGATGATACCAGAAATGCGAGGGTATACATATCAGGAAAGGATGAACAGGAAAGGTCTCTTTTCTCTTGAAGAAAGAAGGCTGAGGGGTGACCTAATAGAGGTCTTTAAAATTATGAAAGGTTTTGATAGAATGGATACAGAGAGAATGTTTCCACTTGTGGGGAAGAGCATAACTAGAGGCCATCAATATAAGATAGTCACCAAGAAATCCAATAGGGAATTTAGAAGAAACTTCTTTACCCAGAGAGTGGTGAGAATGTGGAACTCGCTACCACAGGGAGTGGTTGAAGCGAAAAGTACAGATGTATTTAAGGGGAGGCTGGACAAGCATATGAGGGAGAAGGGAATAGAGGGTTATGCTGATAGATTTAGATGAGGAAAGATGGGAGGAGGCTCGAGTGAAGTATAAACGCTGGCATCGACTGGTTGGGCTAAATGGCCTGTTTCTGTGTCATATATCCTATGTAATCCTACGTAACATTGATCAAGCAGCTAACAAGTTTCTGAACCACTATAAATGACGTTTCATTTATCCAGCTGGGCAGTGGGGAGAGGAAAGGAGGGTTTACGTTACACAAGAACATAAGAAATAGGAGCCGGAGTAGGCCATTTGGCCCTTCGAGCCTGCTCCACCATTCAACAAGATCATGGCTGATCTTCTACCTCAACTCCACCTTCCCACACTAACCCCATATCCCTTAATTCCCCCAAAATTATCGACTCTGTCTTGAAAATACTCAACGACTAAGTCTCCACAGCTCTCTGGAGTAGAGAATTCCAAAGATTCACAACCTTTGAGTGAAGAAATTTCTCCTTATCTCAGTCCTAAATGGCCAACCCCTTATTCTGTGACTGTGACCCTGTGTTCTAGATTCCCCAGCCAGGAGAAACATTTTCCCAGCATTAACCCTGTCAAGCCCCTTAAAAATGTTATATGTTTCAATTCGATCACCTCTCATTCTTTTAAACTCTAGGGAATATAGGTCTGGTCTACTCAATCTCTCCTCATAGGGCAATCCCCTCATCCCAGGAATCAGTCTAGTAAACCTTTGCTGCACTCCCTCTAAGGCAAGTATATCCTTCCTTAGATAAGGAGACCAGAACTGTACACAATACTCCAGGTGTGGCCTCACCAATGCCCTGTATAATTGTACTAAGACTTCTTTGATCTTATACTCTAATCGCTTTGTAACAAAAGCCAACATACCATTTGCTTTCTTAATTGTTTGCTGTACCTGCATGTTAACTTTCTGTGATCCATGTACAAGGACACCCAGGCCTCTCTAAGTGCAAACATTTCCCAGTCTCTCACCATTCGAAAAATATTCTGCTTTTTTTTCCCTACCAAAGTGGCTAACTTCACACTTCCCCACATTGTATTCCATTTGCCATGTTCTTGCCCACTCAGTCAACCTGTCTATATCTCTCTGCAGCCTCTTTGCGTCTCCTCACAGCTTACTTTCCCACCTAACTTTGTATCATCAGCAAACTTGGATACGTTACACTCAGTCCCTTCATCTCAGTCATTAATATAGATTGTAAATAGCTGAGGCCCAAGCACTGATCCTTGCGGTACCCTGCTAATTACAGCCTGCCAACCTGAAAAAGTCCCGTTTATTCCTACTCTCTGTTTTCTGTCCGTTAACCAATCCTCAATCCATGCTAATATATTACCCCCAATCCCATGAGTCCTAATTTTGTGTAATAACCTCTTGTGTGGCACCTTATTGAATGCTTTTTGAAAATCCAAATACACCACATCCACTGGCTCCCCCTTATCCATCTTACTAGTTACATCTCAAAACACTCTAACAGATTTGTCAAACCCGATTTCCCTTTCATAAAACAATGTTGACTCTGCCTAATCATATTACGATTTTCGAAGTGCCCTGTTACCACGCCCCTAATAATAGATTCTAGCATTTTGTCTACTATTGATGTCAGGCTAACTGGCTTATAGTTTCCCGGTTTTTTTTCTTCCTCCTTTCTTAAATAGCGGGGATATGTTTGCTACCTTCCAATCCTTGGGGACTGTTCTAGAATCTAGGGAATTCTGGAAGATTAATACCAGCACGTCCACTATCTCTGCAGCTACCTCTTTTAAAACCCTTGGATGCAGGTCATCAGGTCCAGGGGATTTGTCGCGCTTAGTCCCATTAATTTCTCCAGTACTATGTCTTTACTTATACTGATTTCTTTAAGTTCCTCATTCTCTCTAGACTCTTGGTTTCCCATTTCCCTATTTCCGGAATGTTTTATGTGTCTTCTACCGTGACGACAGATAAAAAGTATTTGTTTAATGTTTCTGCCATTTCCTTATTGCCCATTATAATTTTTCCTGTCTTTGCCTCTAATGGGCCCACGTTTACTTTCACTAATCTCTTCCTATTTACATACCTATAGAAATGTTCACAATATATTTTTATGTCTCTTGATAATTTACTCTAATTTTTTTTCTCTTTCCTTATCAATTTCTTGGTCCTCCTTTGCTGAATTCTAAAATCCTCCCACTCCTCAGGCTTACTACTCTTTTTGGCAACATTATAAGCCTCTTCCTTTGATCTAATACTCTCTTTAACTTCTCTTGTTAGCCACGGTTGGACCACTTTTCCTGTGGGGTTTTTGTGCCTTAAAGTAATGTATATTTGTTGCAAATTATGTATTAATTCTTTAAATGCTAACCATTGATTGTCTACCGTCATACCTATTAATGTAGTTTCCCAATCTATCTTAGCCAACTCGCCCCTCATACCTACGTAGTTTGCTTTGTTTTAGATTTAAGGTCTATGTCTCTTCATGAGAACCGGTTCCGAAATGTTAACCTGACCTTCCTCTCTCCACAGATGCTGCCTGACCTGCTGCGTGTTTGCACCATTGTCTGTTTTTGCAGTGTCTGCAATATCTGGCTTTTTAAAGCATGAGGACAGTCAATTTCACTGACCAACACGTAAAACTCTGCTAGGCAGCATTTTAGGAAATGTGATGAGGTTTTGGAGCTGGGGATGGGACCCACAAACTTCCACAGGAGATAACATAACATAAGAACATAAGAAATAGGAGCAGGAGTAGGCCAATCGGCCCCTCGAGCCTGCTCCGCCATTCAATAAGATCATGGCTGATCTGATCCTAACCGCCAATCTACTATCTATCACAGAACCATCTCCTGCATCTAACAGAATTGCACACACGAAATAGGAGCAGAATCAGGCTACACAGTCCCTGGGCCCGCTCCACTACCCACAGAGCCATGACCGATCCGAACCTAGACTCATGTCCAAATTCCTGCCCGCTCCCCGTAACCCTTAATGCCCTTTACTTCTAGGAAACTGTCTATTTCTGTTTTAAATTTAATTAATGTTGTAGCTTCTACAGCTTTTTGTGGCAGCATATTCCATGGACCTACCACCCTCTGAGTGAAGTAGTTCCTCCTCATCTCAGTTTTGAAAGAGCAGCCCCTTATTCTAAGACTATGTCCCCTAGTTCTCGTCTCACCCGTCATCGGGAACATCCTCCCCGCATCCACCCGATCCAACCCCTTCACAATCTTATATGTTTCAATAAGATCGCCTCTCATTCTTCTGAACTCCAATGAGTAGAGTCCCAATCTACCCAACCTCTCCTCATATGACCACCCCCTCATCCCCGGGATTAACCGAGTGAACCTTTTTTGCACTGCCTCGAGAGCAAGGATGTCTTTCCTTAAGTAAGGACACCAAAACTGTATGCAGTATTCCAGGTGCGGTCTCACCAATACCTTGTACAACTGAAGCAATACCTCCCTATTTTTATATTCTATCCCCCTAGCAATGAAAGCCAACATTCCATTTGCCTTCTTAATCACTTGCTGCACCTGCATACTAACCTTTTGAGTTTCGTGCACCAGGACCCCCAGATCCCTTTGCACTTCAGTACTCTCCAGTTTCTTGCCATTAAGATAATAAATTGCTCTAGGATTTTTCCTGCCAAAGTGCATCACCTCACACTTTCCAGTGTTGTATTCCATCTGCCAAATCTCTGCCCACTTACTTAGCCTGTCTATGTCCCCTTGCAGGTTTTTTATGTCCTCCTCACTCACTACTTTCCCTCCCATCTTTGTATCATCTGCAAATTTTGATATGTTACACTTGGTCCCTTCCTCCAAATCGTTAATATAGATTGTGAAGAGTTGGGGACCCAGCACTGACCCCTGTGGAACACCACTAGTTACTGATTGCCAGTCTGAGAATGAACCATTTATCCCAACTCTTTGCTTTCTGTTAGATAGCCAATCCTCTATCCATGCCAGAATATTACCCCCAATCCCGTGATTTTTTACCTTAAGCAATAATCTTTTGTGTGGCACCTTGTCAAATGCCTTTTGGAAGTCTAAATACACTACGTCCACTGGTTCCCCTTTATCCACTCTATATGTTACTTCCTCAAAGAACTCCAGCAAATTTGTCAAACATGACTTCCCCTTCGTAAAACCATGCTGACTTTGTCCTATTAAATTATGATTATCCAAATGTCCTGTTACTGTTTCCTTAATAATGGACTCCAAAATTTTACCTACCACAGATGTTAGGCTAACCGGTCTATAGTTACCAGCCTTCTGTCTACTGCCCTTTTTAAATAAGGGTGTTACATTAGCAGTTTTCCAGTCTGCCGGGACCTTAGCGGAATCCAGGGAGTTTTGAAAAATTATTACCAATGCATCTACAATCCCTACCGCCACTTCCTTCAAGACTCTAGGATGTAAGCCATCAGGTCCAGGTGATTTATCCGCCTTGAGTCCCATTATTTTACCGAGTACCACTTCCTTAGTGATTTTGATCGTGTTTAGCTCCTCTCCCCCTATAGCCCCCTGTTTGTCCAGTGTTGGGATATTCTTAGTGTCCTCTACTGTAAAGACTGATACAAAATATTCATTCAGTGTTTTTGCCATCTCCATATTTCCCACCATTAATTTCCCGGTCTCATCCTCTAAGGGACCAACATTTACTTTAGCCACCCTTTTTCTTTTTATATAACTATAAAAACTCTTACTATCTGTTTTTATATTTTTTGCTAATTTACTTTCATAATCTATCTTCCCTTTCTTAATCAATCTTTTTGTTATCTTTTGCTGCCTTTTAAAGTTTTCCCAATCCTCTGTCCTCCCACTAGATTTCGCTACCTTATATGCCCTTGTTTTTAGTCGAATACTATCCTTAATTTCTTTACTTAGCCACGGATGACTGTCCTTTCTTTTACACCCTTTTCTTTTCAGTGGAATATTTTTTTTTGGAAGTTGTAAAATAACTCCTTGAATGTACACCACTGATCATGTGTCGTCTTACCCTTTAATCTATTTTCCCAATCCACTCTACTCAATTCCGCTCGCATACCTTCATAGTCTCCTTTATTCAAGCTTAGCACGCTTGTTTGAGATCCAACCTTCTCACCCTCTAATTGAATATGGATAACGAGGGAAGGCTGAGTCAGCAACTGCAAGGACCTATCAGGGTGCACAGGATGTTAAATTTTAAAAAGAGCACCGTCAAGGCAAGGGCACAATCCAAATAATTCAGTACAGCAGCAGAACCTCAGAAACATCAGCACTTTGGATCTAGGAGGGAAGTATGTGTCTGTATTTTTTTATAACACTGAGACTGGCAATTTTTCAGTGACTAAATAATAAATTAGTCTTTAATTTTTTGAGACATTTACCCACTCAGCACACCCTGGTTTCTGGGACCACAAAACACTTCCATGTTTTGAATGTGATTTTCAATACTGATCTGCGATCTAACTCCATATACCCGCCTTTGGCCAATATCCCTTAATACCTTTGGTTAAAAAAAAGCTATCAATCTCCGATTTAAAATTAACAATTGATCTAGCATCAATTGTCGTTTGCAGAAGATTGTTCCAAACTTCTACCACCCTTTGTGTGTAAAAGTGTTTCCTAATTTCACTCCTGAAAGGTCTGGCTCTAATTTTTAGACTATGTCCCCTAGTCCTAGACTCCCCAACCAAAAGAAATCTCCTTCTTCTTCTTAGGCAGTCCCTCGGAACCGAGGATGACTTGCTTCCACATTAAAAATGAGTTTGCAGGTGACTGATGAGTCCAATGCGGGACCTACAGTCTCTGTTACAGGTGGGGCAGACAGTGGTTGAAGGGGCGGGTGGGTGGGGTGCTTGGGTTGACGTGCGCTCCTTGCGCTGCCTGCACTTGGCTTCCGCTTGCTCCCGGCGAAGAGACTCGAGGTGTTCGGCGCCTTCCCGGATGGTTCTCCTCCACTTTGTGCGGTCTTGGGCCAGGGATTCCCAGGTGTCGGTGGGGATGTTACACTTTTTCAAGGAGGCTTTGAGGGTGTCCTTGAAGCATTTCCTCTGCCCACCTGGGGCTCTCTTGCCGTGCTGGAGCTCCGAGTAAAGCGCTTGTTTTGGGAGTCTCGTATCGGGCATGCGGACAATGTGACCCGTCCATCGGAGCTGATTGAGCGTGGTCAAAGCTTCGATGCTGGGGATGTTGGCCTGAGCAAGAACACTGACGTTGGTGCGCCTATCCTGCCAATGGATTTGCAGGATCTTGCGGAGGCAGCGTTGGTGGTACCTCTCCAGTGCTTTGAGTGCTTTTTAGACTATGCCCCCTAGTCCTAGACTCCCCAACCAACAGAAATAGTTTCTCTCTATCTACCCTATCAGTTCCCCTTAATATCTTTGATCAAATCACTCCTTAATCTTCTAAATTCCAGGGTTTACAACCCTAGTTTGTGTAATCTCTCCTCGTAATTTAATCCTTGAAGTCCAGTAAACCTACACTGCACTCCCTCCAAGGCCAATATATCCTTCCTAAGGTGTGGTGCCCAGAACTGCTCACAGTATTCCAGGTGTGGTCTAACCAGGGCTTTGTATTGCTGTAGCATGACTTCTATCCCTTGTATTCTAGTCCTCTAGATATAAAGGCCAGCATTTTGATTATTTTCTGTACCGGTCCATGACATTTTAATGATTTATGTACCTGGACCCCATAGTCTCTTTGGACCTCCACTGCTTCTAGCTTTTCACCATTTAGAAAGTACCCTGTTCTATCCTTTTTAGGTCCAAAGTGGATGACCTCACACTTGCCTACAATGAAATCCATTCGGCATAGTCTTACCCATTCACTTAATCTATTAATATCTCTTTGTAATTTTATGCTTTCATCTACACTGCCTACAATGCCGCCTACCTTTGTGTCATTGGCAAACTTGGATATGTGACTTTCTATCGCATCATCTAAGTCGTTAATAAATACAGTGAATGGTTGAGGCCCCAACACACATCCCTGCGGGACACCACTAGTCACATCCTGCCAATTCGAGTACCTATCCATTATCCCTACTCTCTGTCTCCTGCCGCTCAGCCAATTTTCTAACCAGGTCAATAATTTGCCTTCAATTCCATGGCTTCAACTTTAGTTAACAGTCTCTTATGAGGGACTTTATTAAATGCCTTCTGGAAATCCATATAAATAACATCCATAGACATTCCCCTGTCCACTACTTTAGTCACCTCCTGAAAAAATTCAATCAGGTTCATCAGGCATGACCTACCCTTTACAAATCCATGCTGGCTCTCTCTGATCAGCTGAAAATTTTCAAGGTGTTCAGTCACCCTATCCTTAATTATAGACTCTAGTAATTTCCTGACAACAGATGTTGACCAGTGGCCGAGATTGTCTGCTGGTAGCATGAACTTGGGAATTTACCCCAACAAGTATTTTTGAAAGATTATTGGGGGACAATTTTTATTTACTCATTAGGTCCTGAAAACATCAATCCTTATTGGAATGGGCTCCCTACAGCTGGTAAACATGTGCAGGGAGTGAGGTCACGATGCTGGGGATGGGTGGCTGGCAGTGGGAAAGTTGCCTGCAGTTTGCCCCTAGAGGGGAGTCCACAGGACAATTGTTGACTGGAGTTGGAGCTGCAGGATACTGGTTCCAGAATGGTATGAGAATGGTCCATTCAGTCTCACACATTGAAGGTCCTGGTCATAGAATCATAGAATGATACAGCACAGAAGGAGGCCATTCGGCCCATTGTGCCTATGCTGGCTCTTTGTCAAACAAGTCAATCCTCCACACACCCACTTCATGCGTATCATATAAACTCAGTAAGCCATCAAACTGGTGCTATGCCATTCCACCACCAGAGATTCTGCTACGTGTCTCCAATCGATAGATTTTTGGATACTATGGGAACCAAGGGATATGGGGATAGTGTGAGAAGGTGGAGTTGAGGTAGAAGATCAGCCATGATCTTATTGAATGGTGGAGCAGTATCGAAGGGCCGAATGGCCTCCTCCTGCTCCTATTTCTTATGTTCTAACTGAGCTTTTCTTCTCTTGTTTTTGGCTGCCACTTCCTTGCACTCAGTTGTTTGGAAGGCTGAAACAAGGACGCTACTAGTGTACCGTTTACACGATGAGTAGTGGTCCTGCTGACGCTGCAGTGGGATCAATTTCTTTGTCTCTCGTCAGTGTAACCAAGAGCTCCCACCTCTACCTTCGATGGCTCAATCTTAAATCCTTCTTAGTATATCATCATTCTTTCACTTTTTCCTCTGAGCTCAAGTGGAACTCCCATGCTCCCCACTGCTAAAGTTGCTTCAAGAAGTTTAGTTGGTCTTTCAAGCTAAGCATGTCTTTCTTTAACGCTCTATAAAGCCCTATTCTGTCCAAGAATTGAACACTGCTTCCATTTCCCCAGCACTTTTCTTGCATTCCTTGATAGGTACAAGAAAATCCAGTCATCTGACAGGCAATTCTTCTTCCATGTCTAGATTCCAACCTCTTTCACTTTCTGGTGCATTCTTTCTTGTCTCCCTCACTCATAAAAGAAAGAACTTGCATTTGTTTAATGCCTTTCACAGCATCTCAAAGTGCTTCACAGCCAATGAAGTATTTTTGAATTGTCATCACTGTTGTAATGTATGAAATATGACAGCCAATTTGTGCACAGAAAATTAAATAAATGACCAGGCAATCTGTTATAATGATGATGTTTAACATCTCATTCAAAAGATGGCATTTGCTGACAGTGCAGCCCTGAACTGTCAGTCTAGATTATGTACTTAAGTCTTGGAGCTTCAAGCAGGGCTTGAATCATGACCTTCTGACTTAGAGGTAAGATTGCTACCACTGTGCCACGGCTGACACAGTACATGAGCTTTCCTCTTTTAGTTCTTCCTAGTGGCAAACAGCCCATTGTATACGCTTTCTCCCCCCTGAATCTTATGTGAAGAAGATTTACATGAATGCATTAACTCATGCACTGCCAAAAGAAATTAAATCTGCAGTAATGGAAAAAGCGCAATTAGTGTTACAGCTAATGTCAACCACAGTTAATTTGCCTTTTGATAAATAGGTAACCTGAACTGAATGACCTCATGGGGTAATTTTCCGAGTTCAGTTCAGGGAGCTTCACCCACCAGCAGTGCTTTATGGAAACCTGGTTAGGCACTGCCCACGATTTTTTGACTCAGTTAGTCGGTAAACCATGGGCAGTAACTCTGCCTCCACATTCAATATGCGCTACCGGAGGCAAGAGTTCCCACTCGCTACAAACTCACAAAATGACCCCTTTTAACGTGATCTTAATGTCACAGGTGCACAGTCAGGAGTTCCAAACACGCTGGGAGAAGGTCACACTGATTTGTGAAACAGATATGAAGCAACAGGCCTGAGATTCACATAAAGCCAGGTAGCAACAAATTCTGCTTTACAAAGTGGAGTTTGCAATGGTCGTGAGTTACAAGCTATTGCAATAGATTGTTTTGTTTATCACAACAACAACAATAACTTGTATTTATATAGCGCCTTTAACGTAGTAAAACGTCCCAAGGTGCTTCACAGGAGCGATTATCAAACAAAATTTGACACCGAGCCACAAAAGGAGATATTAGGACAGGTGACCAAAAGCTTGGTCAAAGAGGTAGGTTTTAAGGAGCGTCTTAAAGGAGGAGAGAGAGGCGGAGAGGTTTAGGGAGGGAATTCCAGAGCTTAGGGCCCAGGTGGCTGAAGGCACGGCCGCCAATGGTGGAGCGATGGTAATCGGGGATGCGCAAGAGGCAAGAATTGGAGGAGCGCAGAGATCTCGAAGGGTTGTAGGGCTGGAGGAGATTACAGAGATAGGGAGGGGTGAGGCCATGGAGGGATTTGAACACGAGGATGAGAATTATAAAATCGAGGCGTTGACGGACCAAAATTTGACCTCTTTTCCCTATTTTTCGCACTTCGGAAACTGGTCTCAGCTTCTGCTGTCAGCTAAGCAAATCCTCACATTTCCCACAGGGATTCCTGTATTTGACAGGAAAAAAACACTTCCCAAGGCAGTAACGTGAAAGAAAACCTCTAACACAGCAAGGTTAGTGGTCGATTCCAAAATTGCTACCTTACGCCCAGAAATAGCAGTTGTGTGCACCAGCTAAACTGTGCCGCGATTTAATATTTGGGACACATTAAACAGGTCTGCACTTCACCCAGAAGCAGAATAGCACAATTTCCTGGGTTCCAAACTTTCTTTGGTAACTTTGCTGAAATGAATCTACAGAGAACAGTCAAAAGAAAATGTCTGGGGGAAAAGTGCATAATATTGAGAAGGTGGCACTGATGTGGAGTCACACTGACACTCTGACCATTTACAACTCATTAAATCTCAGCAGTTAAAAGAAATAAAGACTTGCGTTTCCATAGCGTCTTTCACAATCTCAGGACATCCCAAAGCGCTTTACAGCCAATGAGGTACTTTTGAAGCATAGTCACTGTTGTAATGTAGGAAATGTGGCAGCCAATTTGCGCACAGCAAGCTCCCATAAACAGCAATGAATTAACTGGCCAGATAATCTATTTTTAGATGTTGGTTGAGGGATACATTTTGGCCAAGACACGGGAGAACTCCCCTGCTCTTCTTTACACCCACCCAAGAGGGCAGACCGGGCCTTGGTTTAACGGCATCTCCAACAGTGCAGCATTAGAAGAATTTCTTTAACGTACGGGGCTAGAGAAGAAAATACGTCTGTATGTGGGGCTGCGGTGACTTTACACGGTTCATTCTACAATTGCCACCTGACATCTGAAAGGTTTTAAATAAAACTCCATCCGCTTTTAGAAAATACATAAAATATATTCATCTGACCTGGAGTGCAGAGACCTGTACTCTGCAGGTAACTGTGGCAACGATCCTTGTGCTCCTCCAGGGAGCTACGCTGTTTATAGCTCCGCCCGCAGAAGCTACACTTGTAGGGCTTATCAACTGCAATGAGAAAATGCAAATAGTGAAACATCGCACAGGAATACAAAGCAAACACATGTGAGCTAAGAGCTATTGTTAGCAGCAATGTTTTTAACCTCCAGTCAAACAAATTCTGAATAAATAGCACTGTGGCATAAATAACAGCCTTTGTACGTTAATAAAAAATATCACTCGAGGAGAATGAAGTGTAACATCCAAGCTCAACCACTTCTGAGCCTCTGACTTACATTCAAGAGTCAAGGATCTACCATCCGGGACCAGTAACTGTGCTGATGTTCGCTCAGCTCAGTGGCAGCTGCACAGAGCCAGAACCACAATCATTTCTTTTCAGTCAAGAAACCTGCCATTTCAGCAAGCTAAGAGACTTCTTAATCTGCCTTTGTATCAGTTTTCTTTTCATTCGGACTCTGGGAGCCTGGTGCCCATGAGCTAGCTGCCGGCATTTAAGGTGTATAATCCGTTCCCACACAGTGGTGGCACACCTGTCGACCCAGTTGTGTCTGGAATGTTTGTTTTAATTCACTCTCGGGATGTGGGTGACACTGGCAAGGTTGGCATTTATTGCCCATCCCAGGCTGCCCTGAGAAGTGGTGGTGATAATATGTCCAAGTCAGGATGGTATTCCCATGACATGCTGTTCTAATCCCTCTCAGTGGTGAGGTTTGCATGGGAGGGAGTACAGCAGGCAAGTATAGTGCAAAAAGATAATTTCTAATCTAGAAACTTTCCAATCCACTGCATTCCCCTACGGTTTAGTTGCTTTTCCCCCCCTCTTTGTCTTTCTCCTAGGAACAGGAGGAGGCCATTCAGCCCCTTGAGCCTGTTCCACTGTTCAATTATATCATGGCTGATCTGTACCTCAACTCCATTCACCCGCCTTATCTCCATATCCCTTGATACCCTTACCCAACAAATATCTGTCAATCTCAGTGTTGAAATATTCAATTGATCCCCAGCATCCACAGCCTTTTGGGAGAGCAAGTTATAGATTTTCAATACCCTTTGTGTGAAAAAGTGTTTCCTGATTTCACTCCTAAATGCTGCATTTACCCACTGATAACACAACAGTGGAATATCTAGGTCAGTTGCAGATGGGAAGAATTTTGTAACTGAGTTATTAGGTAGTCCTCACTTGCAAAGCAAACTTGTGCACCTTCTCTATGTTCCATACGTGTCCAGTAGCTGTGACCGCCAATGCAGGTGTGCAAGGCCGAGAGGCCTATTTCGACGCTGTAACAATCTATGATTATGATGCGGAGATGCCGGTGTTGGACTGGGGTGGACAAAAGTGAGAAGTCGCACAACACCAGGTTATAGTCCAACAGCTTTATTTGAAATCACAAGCTTTCGGAGTGGCTGCTCCTTCGTCAGGTGAAGGAGCAGCGCTCCGAAAGCTTGTGATTTCAAATAAAGCTGTTGGACTATAACCTGGTGTTGTGCGACTTCTCACTTTAATCTATGATTATGCAGAGAGGCTACCTGTTGACCAGGTGAAAGGCAATTCAAAGGCTGGTGCTGGAAATGATTTTCTTGCAAAACACAGGTATACTGGCAACTGTTTGTAAAGACAGTTACAGCAAAGTAACTGAGGAGACTTTAAGATATGTTTTTGATCGTTGATCCCTCTGAAAACATCACAAGAAGGCAATGTTCCCCTCTCGTTCAGTAAGATCAGACTCTCCCTTGTACCTGCTACAGGATATCACAATAATGCCCAAGCAAGTTTGAATTCAGCACTGCCTCGCTCATGCTCCGTGTTACAGAGGCCTCACTAATTTGCATGTTCTCACAGTCCTTGGTTTATTACAATTAAACAATCGGACACCAATATTTTGATGAACAGACATCCTCCTGAGCACTGACTCTGGATCACAGTACCTGAGAAGTTACTTTTCAGATCTATCTGATCTTGAAAGGTCTGTTTTTGTCTGAAAACTGTTGATGGGGAGGGAAAAAATAGTTAATGCAGAGGGGCCATCAGATCAAAACCAGCCTTGGGCCCAAGTCCTGGTCTCAGTTTCCACTCTGAGTAAGATGAAGTGTTCGAAGTGAATGTTGCCCGGCTGCACGTTTCTGTGCTTTAGAGTCCTGTGGTTTCAGATAGGCTGTGTGAGGTGATAAGGCTGAAACCTATCGCTCAATAGGGCTGACTTACTACAAAAAGCTTTCCTTTTTCTGCAAGTATCAGTAGTATCAGAATGAAAGAGTCTGGCTTGAATGTAATTCAGCACAATTAGAAGGCTGGAGCCTGTGTGCCGCACACAAGCAAGGTTTCACATCTCGTTAAGGTTTCACATCTCGATAAGGTACCCCATAATAGACTGATGAACAAGGTCAGAGAATGCGGAGTCAGGGGACAAGTAGCAGAATGGGTTGCTGGCTGGCTTCAGGACAGAAAGCAGAGAGTGGGAGTAAAGGGTATCTATTCACAGTGGCAGAGGGCGGATAGTGGTGTTCCACAAGGATCAGTGCTGGGACCACTGCTGTTCACAATTTACATTAACGATTTAGACTCTGGAATCAAAAACACAATTTCTAAATTTGCGGATGATACCAAATTGGGGGGATAGTCAATACTGAGGAGGACGGCAACAAATTACAGGAGGACATTAATAAACTTGCAGAATGGGCAAATAATTGGCAAATGAAGTTCAACACAGATAAATGTGAGGTATTACATTTTGGTAGGAAGAATAGGGAGGTTACATTACTTGGAGGGTGTGAGTCTATGTGGGGTACAGGAACAAAGGGATCTAGGAGTACAAATACACAAATCACTAAAAGTTGCGACACAAGTTACAAATGCCATAAAAAAAAAACCAAGCACTAGGGTTTATTTCTAGAGGATAGAATTGAAAAGTAGGGAAGTTATGCTAAACCTGTATCGAACCTGGGTTAGACCACACTTAGAGTACTGCGTACAGTTCTGGTCGCCATATTATAAAAAGGATATAGAGGCACTGGAGAGGGTGCAGAGAAGATTTACAAGGATGATACCAGAAATGCGAGGGTATACCTATCAGGAAAGGATGAACAGGCTGGGTCTCTTTTCTCTTGAAAAAAGAAGGCTGAGGGGTGACCTAATAGAGGTCTTTAAAATTATGAAAGGTTTTGATAGAGTGGATACAGAGAGAATGTTTCCACTTGTGGGGAAGAGCATAACTAGAGGCCATCAATATAAGATAGTCACCAAGAAATCCAATAGGGAATTCAGGAGAAACTTCTTTACTCAGAGAGTGGTGAGAATGTGGAACTCGCTACCACAGGGAGTGGGTGAAGCGAATAGTATAGATGAATTTAAGGGGCGGCTGGACACGCATATGAGGGAGAAGGGAATAGAGGGTTATGCTGATAGAGTTAGATGAGGAAAGACGGAAGGAGGCTCGAGTGGAGCATAAACACCGGCATGGACTGGCCTGTTTCTGTGCCGTATATCCTATGTAATCTCGACTAGCAAGGCTTCCATTTACTACCTTAACCATAAACATTAAAAAATGACACAATCAAAGTGTCCACTCAGGACGCGTGCCACACCACGATTAGCAGGGCCACAAATATATCAGCGAGAATGCTGTAGTGAAGCTGCAACGCTCGCTGGACAATGCCACATACCAGGCTGCGTTTGCAGATTGCCACATTGTCAAAACATCCCTACATCATCAAAGTGACAATCTGCAGACAAATCTAATAATGATGTGGTAACACAGCATGTATCAGTATAACATAACTGGGGGGGTGGGGGAGTCAATACTGAGGAGGACTGCAACAAATTACAAGAAGACAGTAATAAACTTGCAGAATGGACATATAATTGGCAAATGAAATTCAACACAGATAAATGTGAGGTATTACATTTTGGTAAGAAAAATAGGGAGGTCACATATTACTTGGAAAATAAGAATCTGAATGGGGTAGAGGAACAAAGGGATCTCGGAGTACAAATACACAAATCACTGAAAGTATCGGCACAGGTTAACAAGGCCATAAAAAAGCAAACCAAGCACTAGGGTTTATTTCTAAAGGGATAGAATTGAAAAGTAGTGAAGTTATGTAAAACTTATATCGAACCTGGGTTAGACCACACTTGGAGTACTGTGTACAATTCTGGTCGCCATATTATAAAAGGATATAGAGGCACTGGAGAGGGTGCAGAGAAGATTTACAAGGCTGATACCAGAAATGCAAGGGTACACCTATTAGGAAAGGATGAAGAGGCTGGGTCTCTGTTCTCTTGAAAAGAGTGACCTGATTGCCTTTTGTCACACCTCGGCAGATAAACAGTCAGGGTGATTTAAATGTAGTCGTCTGCATTTGTAAGTAACACATGCATTGTTCTCTATCTATATATGCTTTGGCGATTCTGTATCTCTTTACTTCACCTGAGGAAGGGGCAATCGATAGCTCCGAAAGCTTGTGATTTCAAATAAAACTGTTGGACTATAACCTGGTGTTGTGCGACTTCTCACTCTTGAAAAGAGAAGGCTGAGGGGTGACCTAATAGAGGTCTTTAAAATCATGAAAGGTTTTGATAGAGTAGATACAGAGAGAGTGTTTCCACTTGTGGGGAAAGAGCAAAACTAGAGGCCATCAATATAAGATAGTCACCAAGAAATCCAATAGGGAATTTAGAAGAAACTTCTTTACTCAGAGTGTGGTGAGAATGTGGAACTCGCTACCACAGGGAGTGGGTGAAGCGAATAGTATAGATGAATTTAAGGGGTGGTTAGACAAGCATATGAGGGAGAAGGAAATAGAGGGTTATGCTGATAAGGTTAGATGAGGAATGACGGGAGGCTCGAGTCGAGCATAAACACCGGCATGGACTGGTTGGGCCGAATGGCCTGTTTCTGTGCCGTATATCCTATGTAATGTAATAATATTAAAACAACCCATGGACCTGAGAAATGTAGTGGCTGATCAACAATAATGACTGTGCCATTGGTTAAGGACAGTAGGCCAACTGACAGACTCCAGCTTCTGCCTTGTCCATCAGCTCCATCATTCTGTTCTTCACCCTGTCTTTTTATAAATTGAGAAACATAAGTAAAGGACCCCACAGAGGTAAAGGGTCAAGGCCCATAGTGCAGGACACCACTGAGGTAAAAGGTCAAGGGCCATAGTGCAAGACACCACTGAGGTAAAAGGTCAAGGGCCATAGTGCAGGACACCACTGAGGTAAACTGTCAAGGGCCACAATGCTAGACCCCACAAAGGTAAAGGGTCAAGGGCCAGAGTCCAGGACAACACTGAGGTAAAGGGTCACAGGGCACACAGTGCTAGACCCCACAAAGGTAAAGGGTTAAGGGCCATAGTCCAGGACACCAACAAGGTTGAAAACAGTAGAGGAGAACACAATATAAACTATTGGTTGGATGAAGACAGGCTTGGGGTTTACAAGACTGTAGGATGAAGGAAAGAGTGAGGAGGGGAGATGGAGTTCCAGTGTTGAGGTTGGGAAAGAATGAGTTGGAGTAGGAAATGATGCAATATAGTGAGGATACAAGAAGGAGGAAGGGTTTAGGATGGCGAGTTTCAAGTTCAGGAGGAACAAATAACGATGCACTTCATTTGTAAATTGAGGATGAGTAGGTCAAAGGCCAAAACTGCAGGTTAGGTAAATTAAGAGACACAGGTCACATGTACACAAGGATAGCAATCATACCTCCGTAAAGCCCAAGTATGAATACTTGAACAATGCTACATATCTAGACAGGCACTTCCTGCAACTCCCTCACACTCCGGACAGAGTAGCAGAGAAAGCTGGTGTCTGACCTTAGTAGTCTTGGAGATTGGAGGCTGAAGAAAGACAGCTTATCACATCCTTGATGAAATTTTCTCCTTTATTCAATGCAGGAGTGGGGGAGAGATGAATGTGTTGCCTCAGATGATTGATTAGTTACAATATTACACTTCTACCCTGTGGTCAGGTTACGGAGCTGACGTATATCCTTCTACCTTCTCACCTCTGTCAGAAGCTATTGGGTTCAAGTCCCACTCCAGAGACTTGAGCACAAAAATTTAAGCTGACACTCCAGTGCAGTACTGAGGGAGCACTGCACTGTCTGAGGTGCCGTCTTTCAAATGAGATGTTAAACCTGCTCTCTCAGGTGGACGTAAAAGATTCCATGGCACTATTTCAAAGGAGTTCTCCCCGGTGTCCTGGGTAAAATACTTATCCCTCAACTACTATCACTAAAACAGATGATCTGGTCATTATCACATTGCTGTGTGTGGGAGCTTGCTGTGCGTAAATTGGCTGCCACGTTTCCTACATTACAACAGTGACTACACTTCAAAAAGTACTTCATTGGTTGTAAAGCGCTTTGGGACGACCTCAGGTGGTGAAAGGCGCTGTATAAATGCAAGTCTTTCCTTTTTGTGGATCAGGGTACCTAGGACATGTTTGAAGAATGGAAAGAGCGACTACCCTTCATGGCCTGCCATACAGAGGTACACGGAGCAAGGGGCCAAGGAAGACCAAAGAAGCGCTGGATAGACATGTCAATAGTGACTTGTCACAGAAAGGAAGACTGGTGACTGAAACGGTTCAGAACCCACAACAATGGAGTGAATTCATTCGACCACCTCGTCGCTGCTGAGCAGATGGACGGGAAGTTAATGGGAATAGACTGCCTAGGAACAGTATGAACGCCAGCAATTCCCTGAGAGAAGGGGTTTAAATTCTAAAAGCCCCCCTGAAAGAGTGCAGTTGATCACAAGGAAGAAGACCGCACTCCCGCAATCTGCAAAGTTTAAAATATTTTTTTAAACTAGCCCTTCTCTTCAGAAGCCCCGGAGACAGCCAGCCCCGCTTCACTGTTACTGCAGCCGTGCCCTGCACAGCCCTCCTGCCACAGGCTGCCTCCGGAAACTTCGCCGGGGTCAGTAGGGCAGGTGCAAAACCAACCTCGCCCATTTCATGCCAGATTTCTGCCAAAGCGGAAAACCCCAGCCTAGAATTACATTTTAGAAATTCACGAAGGATTTTATTCCCCGCCTTGTCCTTTCCTGTCTATACGACACCAGACAGCCTAGCAGATTCCCGCCCCCCCCCCCACCCTCCGAGGACAGACAAACTGAAAATGGCCTCAGGATTGCAGTGAATTAGATCCTGCCATTTCAGCACTGGCCATCCATCACCTCCTATTTAGTGATCTTGCAGCCGTGTGGGATTGCTACCATTTACATAAACCTAGGTAAGTGTATAAATTTGTGGCCCAGCTTTGCATGTTCTGTGCTTAACCTGAAAATGCCCAATCCAATCACTGGTGTGGGCCGGAACACAGTTTCTCCTGGATACAGGCTGTCGTGCAGAATAAAGAATACATTTGAAAAAGGAAGAAATTCATGTGCGGGAATGTGTAATGTGCCCTTGTGTTGTGTCGAGTGGTTTAGAGCAACAGGACGAGGCCACAAGAGGGAGGATCTGACAAACGCTAATTATTTTCAGTTATGATAAACTTTCTGCACAATGTAAATTTCACTCCATGTAACAGCAAGTGTCTTGTCATTTCAGGAGAGCTTGTTTTTGCAGAGGAAGGGTGTAGTGAAATGAGAAAACTGTCGGTTAGAATACTTGCAGTTTGTAGCTTCAGTGCTAGCCTTACCCTGCACATCAACTCCCACACGCACGGCCCTCCCTCAGCCTCGCAATCACAGGGCTCGCCACCACAGAGACTTCTTCACCATCCATCTTCATCCTCAACACCCTCACCTCCCTGCTCAACAACACCCTCACCTCCCTGCCTGCCTCAAACAACACCCTCACCCCCTGGAAAAAGCCTCCCCCAACTCTCTCACCAACACACTCTCAAACTCCTAACTCCTCTCTCCTGGTCCTCCCCTTCCATGACATCACTGCCTCTGCCAGCCTGCTTAACAAGTCCTTTGCTTAGTATCTGAAGCCCTCGTCCCCACCAAGTCCCTCACAGTCTCCTATCCCCACGCTTTCCCAGTACTGGGGCAGGGATGATGTGGGGCGGATAGGGGGGTGGGTGCGTGGGGGGGCGGGTCACAGGGGCCACTGATTCTGAGATGAAAGAGAGAGCCTGTCAGTACATCCTTAATTTCAAGCTGTTTATCTCAGTCACTCCAATTGAAGCCCAAAGTCTACGAAGACGCGATGCCCTAATGCAGATATGCAAGGACACCGTGCACGCTTGCACACAACAGATGTCAGCAAAAAACTATCAGCCAGTGCGGGGGTGGAGAAGGTTAAGACACGGGTCGAAAACCAATTTTTAGTGGTCAACAATATCAGTACGAGACTGGAAACCAGACCAGACGTGATGGGTTAGATTATTGCTTTCTGGGAAGCATAACAGTCACTACACTCCAGAAGAGTAATTCTTTATGTGAAACGCTTTGAGATGTGGCTGAGTGAAGTGATAAGGTGGTATATAAATGGAAGTCTTTAGATTTCTGTACTTCTAACCAAACAGTGCCACATTCAAAGGCAGTCTTGTGCTGCATTAATAATAGCTGCATTAGAATGCCCCTGCTACTGACACACGTGGCTTTATTTCTGCACAGGTGCCATGTTTAATATGGACATGAAGACTCTCAACTACCAGCAAAATCCAGCTCTAGCTGCCTTCAGCGTCAGTGGAAGATGCGTTCAGTAAGATATCTCGTTAGACAGTGCTCTGTCATCAGAATATTGCTGCCAAACACTCTTCAAACTAATGTTTCACAAATAAATCTCTTAAAAAGGAGAGGAACTCTTCCTACTTCATTAGAATGCCATTTTCAATGTGGATAGGCTGAGAGAACTGTGGCTGCAGATCAAAGCCCACCTGCAGTTTGATCCTGTTGCCCAGCGGACATGCAGAGCGCTGACAGCTGCCATAGTCTCACTACTTGTGTCAGTTAGTGTAACTCACTCGGAAATAGCAAGGAGAGAGGTAGGGCGGGTGCAGGGTGTACGGCCATAATTGTTTCCGAGTTTGATTTAGAAAACAATGATAAAATTCAAAATAGAAAAGCTACCCAAAGGGAAAGGCTAAATAATTCTTTCTACTTAAATAAGTGCAGTGCACCTTTATATTATTTTAATGACTCATATTCTTTGGAAATATTCAAAATATTAACAGTTCTAACCATAAGTTGAATATATAATGTGGTGTATCATTAACTCCAGATCCCAGCCATTTGGTGAAGATGGAATATTTTCCCAAGGGGAAGGGAATAGTCTTACACATTTCTCCTGCACACCTGCTCACAGCCAGTTGAAGGGCAGCACAGGTGAGGGCTCGGGATATGAACATCGCCTTGGGTCAGGGAATGGCACGCAGTTACAGGGATCAAAAAGGAGGAAAATATTGTTGCATAAATGGCGGAGGAGGAGGTAACTGTACAGTTTCTTTTTTGATTTTCTGTTTCTTTCTGTTATATTGTTACTCGCCCACACATTACAGTATGTGCTTCTGTAGTGTCGGTGACAATGTGAAACTTTCCACTGTGCAGTTGGTGATGAATCAATAACAACACGGCGATAAATTGCTAAACTGAGAAATTGGCAGCAACAAGGAGAGCCAGACATGAAAACTGCTTGGTCTCATTATTATATGACTAATAAATATATTTGGACTGGGGATGAGGGACTTCAGTTATAAGGAGAGGTTGGAAAAGTTCGGACTGTTCTCCTTGGAACAGAGAAGGTTAAGAGGTGACCTAATAGAGGTTTCAAGAAGATGAGAGGTTTTGATAGAGTAGATGGAGAAAGACTGTTCCTTCTGGCGAGTGGGTCAATAACCAGAGGTCAGCGATTCAAAATCATTGGCAATAGATGTAGAGGGGAGATGAGGAGAAATGTTTTCACTGAGAGTTGTGGGGATCTGGAACGCTCCACTGAACAGGTGGTGGAATCTGATTCCATAAATAATTTTAAAAGGGAGTTGGACGAGTCCTTGAGGATGAGGAACTCACAGGGTTACGGACAAGAAGCGAGGGATGTGGGACTAAGAACGACTGCTCTTTCAAAGAGCCAGCACAGGCACGATGGGCCGAATGGCCTCTCTCTGTTTCTATGATTCTCTAAATTGGGCCTTCAGTTCACTACTATACTGTGACAAGAATCCTGAAGGATTGCTCCACCTTTTAGTTTAATTCTCAAGTGTCTTCATTTGTCTTGAGCTCTTTTAAAATAGCTTTGCTTTGGTTTTTAACATTTGGGCATCGCTGGCAAGGCCAGCATTTATTGCCCTTGAGAAGGTGATGGTGAGCCGCCTTCTTGAACCACTGCAGTCCATAGTAGCAGTCTTTTTGATACGACTGAGTGGCTTGCTGGCAGCTAAGAGTCAACCACATTGCTGTGGGTCTGGAGTCACATATAGGCCAGACCAGGTAAGGACGGCAGATTTCCTTCCTAGTCACCATTACTGATACTAGCTTTTTATTCCAGATTTATTTAATTAACTGAATTTAAACTCCCCAGTTGTCCTGGTGGGATTCGAACTCACGTCTCATGGATTACTAGTCCCGTAACCACTATGCTACCATACACCTTAGTGTCTCTGGGTCAGTGGTTACAGCATCAACAATGAAGCTGTGACACCCATCAACCGTGTGAGCAACAGGGAAAGATGGAAGTGGTCTGGACTGTACTTCCCTCCAGCTCCATTACTAAACTTGCAATGATATATATTTTTTTCCACATATCATATTTATGCAGCTCCGTTAAGACACTAATCATATGTGCAGGAGGTGTAGGATATTTTCTGAGGGGGGAAGGGAGAACTTATCTCTATTTCCTCCCATTTCTGCTCTTGCCCTCTGTTCACGACCATACATCCTCTCAATCAGGGATGTGCGACGAGCTGGAGGTGGTCCTTTCCACTGCCCCTTCCAGTGCCCTGCCCCGACCATAACAAACCAAGAGATGACAACTATGGAGTTATCTGAAGCTATTCTGCTCGAAGGAAGGCAATGTAGAGGCAGGAAGACAGGATTATTAACTGGAATACAATTAGTCAAAATGCAATCAATGACATGGACAATTAAAGTAATTACCTAGAATTTTATAGCACAGAAACGGGCCATTCGGACAAACTGGTCCACGCCGGTGTTTATGCTCCACACGAGTCTCCTCCCACCCCTCTTAATTTCATACATATCCTTCGATTCCTTTCTCCCTCATGTACTTATCTAGCTTCCAGGAAATTTTACATGTTGTTAATCACTAACAAACTTATGCAGAGAAGGTTTAATGTTTAGTGTCCCTTACCAATGGTCACCGTCCTTGCCTCAATGATCAGAGCCCCTCCCAGAAATCATTTGCTATCTTAGAGATGCTTGTCCCTCAACAGATATTAATGTCTCTGTTGCAGTGACCAATGTGCCTCTCCTGTCTTAGAGGTCAACAACACCAGTGTACTTTACGCTCAAACTACTCCCACCTCCATGATCATTTCTGCTTTAGTAGGAATTCAGGCTCTTCCTGCCCAGCATACACCACTGTGAAAGGGCCTGGCGCTCCCACTCGAAAGTACCAGAAATGGTCACAACCTCTTGCCAGCAAACTGAAGCCTGATCACAGGAGACATTACAGTGCTCTGATTTCCAACAATTTCCATTCAGTCTGATAATGTTCTTTCCACTGATATTCATGTAGAACTATTTATTTTGTTGCCAAAGTAATAATGTGGATATACGAACATAGGAACATCGTGGATACGGGAACATCATAGGAACATCGTGGATACGGGAACATCATCGGAACATTGCGGATACGGGAACATCATAGGAACATCGTGGATACGGGAACATCATCGGAACATCGTGGATACGGGAACATCATCGGATCATCGTGGATACGGGAACATCATCGGAACATCGTGGATACGGGAACATCATCGGAACATCGTGGATACGGGAACATCATAGGAACATCGTGGATACGGGAACATCATAGGAACATCGTGGATACGGGAACATCATCGGAACATCGTGGATACGGGAACATCATAGGAACATCGTGGATAGGGGAACATCATCGGAACATCGTGGACACGGGAACATCATGGATACGGGAACATCATCGGAACATCGTAGATACGGGAACATCATCGATACGGGAACATCGTGGATACAGGAACATCGTGGATACGGGACCATCATCGGAACATCGTGGATACGGGAACATCATTCTGGTATAATTCTGGTGAATCTGCGCTGCACCCACCCAAAGCCAATATATCCTTCCTGAGGTGCGGTGCCCAAAAGTGAATGCAGTGTCCAGATGGGGTCTGACCAAGGCTCTGCACAACTGAAGTATAACTTTGCCACTTTTGAATTCCAACCCCCTTGAGATAAAGGCCAACATTCCTTTATCTTCTTGATTACTTTTTGTACCTGTGCACTAACTTTTGTGTACATGGACACCTAAATCTCTTTGCTCCTTCAGCTCCAGTTTCTAGTTTATCATGATTAAGAAATTATTCAAATTGGTCTTTCTCAGATCCAAAGTGGATGACCTCACACTTCCCCATATTGAACTCCATCTGCCATAGTTTTGCCCAATTACTTAGTCTGTCTATACCCCTTTGTAACTTCCTGCTTCCATCCCACAACTTACTGTGCCACCTAATTTAGTGTCAGCTGCAAACTTGGATATACAGCTCTCTACTCCTTAATTCAAGTCATTACTATATATGGTGAAAAGCTGAGGCCCCAGTACAGATCCCTGGGAACACCACTTGCCACATCCCACCAATCATTGAACAAACCCTTTATCTCTACTCCCTCCCAACCAATTACCTACCCATATCACACGGTTACCTCCAATTCCATTTGCTCGCATTTTTGCCCATGACCTCTTGTGCGGAACCTTATCAAATGCCTTCTGGAAGTCCATATAGACATCATCCATAGACACTCCTTTATCCACCATGCTTGTGACCTCTCAAAAAATCAACGAGATTAGTCAGACATGGTCTACTCATCACAAATCCATGCTGACTCTCTTTGATCAGCTGATATTAATCCAAGTGCTCAGTCACTCTGCCCTGATGATAAGATTCCAGTAACTTCCCCACGATTAACAGGTCTATAGTTACCTGGTTTCTCCCTCCCTCCCATCTTAAATAATGAGGTGATATTTGCAATTTTCCAACCTAAAGGCAAAATTCCTAAATCTAAAGAGCTTTGGAAATTTTGACGAATGCGTCTGCATTTTCCTCACCTATTTATTTTAATACCCTGGATGAAAACCATCAGGTCCTGCAGATTTGTCTATCTTAAGTCCCATCATTTTCTCCATCTCCATTTTTAACTTATATTAAATCCACTAAGTTTCCCCCCTTGACTTATTTTTAGGTTGCCTGGTACTACTGGTATTTTGTCCTCTTCCTCCACTGTGAAAACGATACAAAGATACGAGATGAACCACGAGGCTGATTCCTAGTGTTAGAGGGGCTGAATTATGAGGAAAGAATTGAGAAGCTTGGGCTTTTCAGCCTGGAAGAGGTGCCCTTACAGAAGGATAGAGGACTAGAAAGATTATGGAAAAGGTAAATCAGAAAATTACCTCAAATTAAATTGCAAGAGTAGGACAAGGGGACACCGGTTCAAACTAATAAATAGGCAAATTTAGGACTAACGTCAGGAAGTTCCTCTTCACAGGAAGAGTGATCATTACGTGGAATCGACTTTCAGTTAGAGTAGTGGAAGTGAAAACCCTGAAATCATTTAAGAGCAACTGGATGCTGCATTGGGAAGAAATTTGGGTCAAAGTGGGCTGAATGGTCTTCCTCATCCATAATCATCATCTGATATCACCTTGAACACACCAAGATGACTGGGTTGTTTTTGAAATGTTCAAAGTTGCTCTAAACATGAGAAATAGTTGACTGGGTTGTGAGGGTTATTGCAGCAGAACACAACTCAACTTTTTGTGAAAAAATAAAATAAAAACTGAAAATATTGGCCCGTATTTTCCAATCATACACACCCGTAGGGACCACGCAAGTGCCGGTTTCAGGCATGCGAAGCGCATGCGCTGAAAACCGGCACTTCCGATCTGTCAAGAATCCTCTTGACAGACCCTGCGCCTGTACAAGAGAAGAGCCTCTGCGGGTGGAGTGTTCCGCTTTCTGCAGAACCTCCGCCGCTGAAATCCCTTAAAAATCTTACGCCTGGTAAAAGCATGCACCCCTGGGATACCTGGGACCTGCGCATTTCGTAGAGCAGAGGCCCAGGAGCGGAAATGTCCGGATCTCCGGCGCCCTCAGGTAAGGGCGTAGGTTTTTTCCAGATCGGAGGCCTCTGCACAGAGGAAGCCTCCGATTGGAAAATACGGGCCATTACTGAAAAGTTAACTTTAACAGAATGTCCTGACTTGTTCCTTTCGATGAGTCCTACTTCACTGCGGAGAAATGTAATTTATATTAACATGTTGCAAACAATTATGGCAGACAGTTATGTTAACAAGAAAATCACTGAAACTTACTGGTTGTTACGAACATTTTACGTTTCTTCGCTAAACTATAATTTTATAGAATTTAAAATTGTTCGATCTGCTTCCGGCCTATTTCCTCAAATGAAGCTTGCATGCAAATCATGACCTTTACTCATACTTCTTGGAAGCTGATCTGAAACAATGTCAAAAGTTTTTGATGACACTAAATAATTGAATTCACTGATTGACTTACTGGAATGTGTGCGCAGGTGACCTGCCAGAGCGTCTCTGCGTCGACAGGCGTAATTACAGAGGTGACATTTGAAGGGCTTTTCACCAGTGTGAAGTTTTATGTGGCGCAGAAGATTTCCTTTCTGGGTAAAGGATGCTCCGCACTGATTACAGTGAAATGGGCGCTCACCTGCAAAAGCAAGAGATGTGAAGATACCTTTAATGATTTAATAAGTTAACCCATTTTACATACACAAACATTTATGTAATATTTTTAGGGGCAGATTGTTGCAGAATGTAACACAAATTTGCAATGTCCCCTTTGCTAAAGTCTTTCCTGAAAAACACAGGCGCTCATGAATAGGAGAGTAGCTGTTTGCTGGGGTACGTTTAGCGCTTCACACTCCTGGAAGATTTCCCACCCGTTCATTGTTAATTCACAGGAAATCATGATGGGTGAGTGCCTGAGCTCCCAACACATGTTCCAGGGGGAATCTCTGTGCCAGGAATGTGAATTTGTAAAATTAACCCTTATAAATATATCCCGGAGTGTTAGCAATGGATCAGGAACGTGCATTTGACTCTGGTCAACATGGACTATAACTTCAACAAATGAATGTAGCCTTAGGCTAGGATTTCATGCTGACTTACTGTGTTTATGCCATATGTGAATGGGAGTCTCATCGGGCTCATGTTAATGTCTAGTGACAGACAACATTCCCACAGGCTCTGACTTTTCAAACTTCAATGGGGCTATAAAGTGGGGACCCAAGTTAGTGGGAGAGAAGACACAAATAAATAGTCATATTCTTTCCAAGGCTCTTAGATAATCCACATAATGCCAGCAGCATATCGTGAGCACCATGGTTATCCTAAAAATTAGTAATGGTGCCCTAGAGAAATGCTCTACTGCAGACAGCCTTGTTCATTGTGCAGACTTTTCACTAATCACAGCTAGATGGCAGAATTCTGATTGTTTGTAACACATGCTGCTGTGACTAGGTTACCTCAAAGCCCTGGCTCATCTTCAACTGAATTCACAATGTAATACTCAATAGCAAAGGGGAATTTAAACAGCATCCTCCTTTTAACAGGTGATGTACTGAGAAGGTATTGGGAGAGGGGGGAAAGTGATTGAGATCAGGATACAAATAAATCTTACAAATGTTTCAAAATTATAGTTTACAAATGATTTACCTTTCCTGACAAAACTCCCAAACCTTTTGCAGCTAAATAATCAAAGCCAGGTATTAACATATCAACTCGCCCAAGGAGAGAAAGTGTGCGACTGTTAGCAATATATAAAGAGGTACAGGCTGCAGAATCTTGTTTCTTAGGGTTGCCATGGAAATGAAAGCCAAAAATTGCTGAATTACAATTACTATGATTGTAGCAATTTATTTAGTTTGTGGAGCCGTTCTAAAATAAACCAGAGTGCAGATACAGTGCTGGTTAGCTTGATTCTAAACTGCCCTGTGATTGTCAAGCAGATTGCTAAGAAAATGGAGGATTGCAGCTTTGAAGTCACTAGAACAGAAAGGAACGAAGCTTTGATTTTGCATTAATTTAAGGGGAAAATGAAGACTGCACATTCTGCTATAACACACAGTCTCACTGGGCAATCACACGGTGGCACTGAGCGTATCTCCTACTGGCCATTGTTTACACAGTACTGGCAACAAACACTGGCCAATCAGTCTGACAATAAGCACCCTGCTTACTGGCCAATCATAAAAAGGACACTGGCAAAGAGTACACCTTCCACTGGCTAATAGCTCAAACCTTATTCGTTAATGAGCATCTGCCATGGAATCACATGGATAATGAGTGCAACGTCCACTGGCCATCGTGCAGTGACGTGGCCAGGAACCACATCTATCAGTGATGTTGCACTAATTGTGCCTTTGGACAAGCGCGTGACTCGGACTCTACCCCACCCCAGCACTGAACGGCTCCTGTGAAGAAATAATATGGGTAAAAAAAAATCCTGTATTCAGGAGGTAAAACAATTACATATTAATTAAAATAACACTGATGTGTGATATTTGTTAAATGTTATGCATTTAAATTGGTTCCACTGTACAATGCTGAATGGATTATTGTCTTGTACTGTAAATTTAGTAACACCAATTACCAGTGTGGCTTCGCTTGTGTACCATGAGGACATTTGGCCCAACACATGACAGTCCACAGATATCACATGTCAGTTTTCCATTAGACGCTCTAATACCGTCGGCTGCAGTTGACCGATTGTTGAACTGATCCCCGTCATAGCCATCGTTCTCCAGCAGGCAGCTGCCACTGTTGGTTCCTCCATATTCCTCAATGTGACATCCATCCTCCCTTAGATCGAGAGCTTGCTCGCTTTCATCATCATCGGGCTTTACTGCATCTGCCGGACAATAAGCAATAAAATATCCCTCAGTTCATTCTTCCAGTGAATAACATTTTGTATCAAAAATTACTTATTCCTTTTTAAAAACATATTTATTTTCTCAATAAAAAGCTATAATCATCACAAAACTGTACACATCTATCCTGTGTTACATTTAGTGGTAATTACTCAAATCAAATATTGCAATAAAACTCACACAGCCTGTCAATCTGAGCGGGTGTGATTTCCAATTTGCATCTCGAGCGGGGTGAAGGCTATGCCGGAAATTTGCAAATGGAAAATTTACCGTTCTGAATATTTTTCTTATTTTCAATTAAACAAACTGTCCAAAAGAGGACTGAGTGCTGCAATGAATTAGACTCTGGTCCTTCACTCCTGGGACCTGGGTTGAAATCCTGCCCAGATGGATGGGATGAAAGCTTCCTCCGTCTGATGGCACTAGCAGTACTATGTGAAATGAGTTCAGACAGTCTCAATCCAATTCCTATTGAGCATGCTCCCGAGGCACAAACCGGATCTTAATTTGGCACGAGGCTGACCACCTCACTCTGGGAGGACACAGAATAGTTGGTGTGGGAAACGGAGACGATCACCCTGGCACAATCTGGCAACAAGAGCAGGCCAGAGGCTGGGTATTCTGCGGCGAGTGTCTCATCTCCTGACTCCCCAAAGCCTTTCCACCATCTACAAGGCACAAGTCAGGAGTGTGATGGAATACTCTCCACTTGCCTGGATGAGTGCAGCTCCAACACTCAAGAAGCTCGACACCATCCAGGACAAAGCAGCCCGCTTGACTGGCACCTCATCCACCACCTTAAACATTCACTCCCTCCACCACCGGCATACCGTGGCTACAGTGTGTACCATCTAGAAGATGCAGTGCAACAACTCGCCAAGGCTTCTTCGGCAGCACCTCCGAAACCCGCGACCTCTTCCACCTAGAAGGACAAGGGCAGCAGGCGCATGGGAACACCACCACCTCCAAGTTCCCCTCCAAGTCACACACCATCCTGACTTAGAAGTATATCGCCGATCCTTCATCGTCGCTGGGTCAAAATCATGGAACTCCCTCCCTAACAGCACTGTGGGAGTACCTTCACCACACGGACTGCAGGGGTTCAAGAAGGCGGCTCACCACCACCTTCTCAAGGGCAATTAGGGATGGGCAATAAATGCTGACCTTGCCAGCGACGCCCACATCTCATAAACGAATTAAAAAAAATATACACAAGAAAGGTCCTAGATTTGATCTTGGTCTGTGCTAAGTTTGGGTGCTATAATTGACCTCAGTATCTCTGGATTGGGTATGGAAAAATTAACCATGGTTCCTACTCCTGAAAGTTGTCTAGTGCCCACGCTGGAAGTGCGCAGGTGAACATCAGGTGTGGACAGGACAGAGCTTGGCTGCAATCCCTCCTCTCTTCCCCTCCCTTGGACCACTGTGGTCAAAAAGTCTCCTGACTCTCATTGTAAGGGTTGTACATGAATAAAGGCTTCTTGGGCAAGGTACCAGAGAATGCGCAGCACCCGTGGAACTAAACCTTGGTGAGGAGTCAATGTGCTGAGGAACAGAAAGTAGCAGAGGACAGCAGAGAAAACTTCTGAGATATATATATATTACGTGGAAATATATATTATAATGTATATAAAAATAGGGTATTATAACGCATATGCAAAGGAACAGGATATAATAAAATGCTAGTTGATCTCCCATGACTTTGCTCCTGGACAAATAAAAAAAATATATTATCTACACTTCAAGTATGTATCCTCTACTCTCCCATTCTAATTCTTCCTGGTTGTAATCTGACTCATGCGGACAATCAACAACAACAACAACAACTTGCATTTATATAGCGCCTTTAACATAGTAAAAATCCCAAGGCGCTTCACAGGAGTGTTATAAAACAAGATTTGGCACCGAGCCACAAAAGATATTAGGACAGGTGACCAAAAGCTTGGTCAAAGAGGAAGGTTTTAAGGAGCGTCTCAGAAGAGGAAAGAGAACTAGAGAGGCAGAGAGGTTTAGGGAGGGAATTCCAGAGCTAAGGGCCTCAGCAGCTGAAGGCACGGCCGCCAATGGTGGAGCGATTAAAATCGGGGATGCTCAAGAGGGCAGAATTGGAGGAGCACAGAGATCTCGGAGGGTTGTTGGGCTGGAGGAGGTTACAGAGATAGGGAGGGGCGAGGGCCATGGAGGAATTTGAAAACAAGGATGAGAAGTTTAAAATCAAGGCATTGTTTAACCAGGAGCCAATGTAGGTCAGTGAGCACAGGGGTTTTGGGTGAACAGGACTTGGTGCAAGTTAGGATATGGGCAGCAGAGTTTTGGATGACCTTAAGTTTATGGAGGGTGGAACATGGGAGGTTGGCCAGGAGTGTGTTGGAATAGTCAAGTCTGGAGTTAACAAAGGCGTTGATGAGGGTTTCAGCAGCAGATGAGTTGAGGCAGGGGCGGAGTCGGGCGATGTTACAGAGGTGGAAATAGGCGGTCTTAGTGATGGCGTGGATATGTGGTCAGAAGCTCATCTCGGGGTCAAATACGACACCAAGGTTGCGAACAGTCTGGTTCAGCCTCAGACTGTTGCCAGGGAGAGGGATGGAGTTGGTGGCTAGGAAACGGAGTTTGTGGCGGGGACTGAAGACAATGGCTTCGCTCTTTCCAATGTTTAGTTGGAGAAAATTTCTGCTCATCCAGAACTGGATGTCGGACAAGCAGCGTGACAATTTAGAGACAGTGGAGGGGTCGAGAGAGGTGGTAGTGAGGTAGAGCTGGGTGTCGTCAGCGTACATGTGGAAACTGACGCTGTGTTTTCAGATGATGTCACCGTGGGACAGCGTGTAAATGAGAAATAGGAGGGGGCCAAAGATAGATCCTTGGGGGACACCAGAGGTAACGATGCGGGAGCGGGAAGACTTCAATTTAGAGTAAAATCGGGAGGGGAGTGTAATACAGACGTCCGACCAACCCCACCCCCACCCCCCACATTATCGTCAGGTGGGTTAGGTTAGATTTATTCCCTAGCTTACAAAACAGGAGAGGAATCAGATAGCTTATACAAGAGTATTTTTAAATTCATTCTCAGAGATGTGGGCGTCGCTGGCATTGCCAGCATTTATTGCCCATCCCTACTTCCCCTGAGGAGGTGGTGGTGAGCCGCCTTCTTGTTTTGTTACAACGGAGTGGCTTGCTAGGCATCTGTAGAGGGCAGTTAAGAATGGACAAGGGTAGGAAATAAAAATCTATGCTGTAATGAAGGTGAAGACTGTCAGTGCAGAGGAATGGAACTATTTTCCATTTTTGGTAACTCATGTCAGCCTCAAGCACTCTCAGGATTGGGTACAGCTTTAAACTGCCTCAACCACATTCTCAGAAGAGCACCTCACATCACACTGGTGTGCTTACTTTACAATATCCAACTACTGTAGTATGCTTTATAGCTAAATTAGTATCGACTTGGCCAAGTTGTGGGCAGCTTTGTGCTGTGGTTCTGTGCTGGGGAGGCTGACCCAGGTTCATCTCACTTAGCACCTTCACAGTGAGTAGTCTGCGCCAGACTCAAACTCACATCCCAGAGCAGAGAGGACAGTGTGTGAACTCTCTGTGCACGTAACATTCTATTATTCACAGGGACCTGCCTGCATAACAGTCACCGCACATCAAAGTAATGTATAGTATGTGCGTTGCTTTAAGATGGGTCTGAGATATGATAAGTTGCTCTATGAATGCAAAACTGTTTTTTTTATAATTACCAACTGTAATTGTAAAATGAAATGGCATTATAACATGGCTTTGTAAGCTACCAATCTCAGTCCAACACAAAGATGCACCCCTGACCTTGGCTGCTTTCCTGGATCAGTGTAATTTACAGAATTGGACTCGAGGAGTCTGACAAGGAGGCATGTTGCAGCATAACGGAGCCACGGCCCTCTGTGCTGGCGACTGAAGACACAAAAACAAATTAAAGCATTTTGAAAGTCGTGTCAAAACCTGTGGAACGGGACAGGCTCCCCTGACGTCCTGCGCTGCTGACTTGAATGACGGGAAACACTAAATTTGAATAGCATTACAATGCGATGGGCAGGTGCACTGTACACTAGCACAGACTCTGAATCTAAGAAAGAAAGACTTGCATTTCTCCAGCGCCTTTCACGACCTCAGGACGTCCCAAAGCGCTTTACAGCCGATGAAGTACTTTTGAAGTGTGGCCACTGTTGTGATGTAGGAAACATGGCAGCCAATTTGTGCACAGCAAGCTCCCACAAACAGCAATGTGATAATGACCAGATAATCTGTTTTTAGTGATGTTGATTGAGGGATAAATATTGGCCAGGACACCGGGGAGAACTCCCCTGCTCTTCTTCGAATAGTGCCCTGGGATCTTTTATGCCCACCAAGGGGGCAGACGAGGCCTCGGTTTAACGTCTCATCTGAAAGACGGCTCCTCTGACAGTGCAGCACTCACTCAGTACTGGCACTAGCGTGTTTTTAGAAAGAAAGAACGTGTATCTATTAATGTTCCCTTTAAGCTGCGCAGCCACGCAGTGCTCTGGAGGTCCCGTGCAGCCGGCTCACCGGCTTTTAAAGGGAAAATGTGCATGCGCGGAATTTTAGGGGCTGCGCAGCCCAGAATAAATTAGGGGGAACGTTGGTATCTATATAGTATCATATCGTCCTCAGGATGTCCAAAAGCACTTCAGAACCGATGAATTTTTTTTGATGTGCAGTCACTATTGCAACCATTGCAGCAATTTGCACAAGTATTATCTAACTTTATGCACTGAGGGAGCTGTGTGCAAATGGAAATTTTACCCATAAGAAGGCAAACTGCAGTTGATGCAAAACATTTTGGTGTTTCAGTTGTTGCTGTTTCGAGCTGATTAGATGTATCGTGAAGTGAAATCTGCTGTGTGAGGACAATCTTTCTTCTCCTGAAAATCAGCCGAATAACTCCTTTACACGTTGTGTGACCTTCACACTTCAATAAGAAGAAGTTTGCTAAAGGATGCACCTGACTTTCGGTCTCCTCAGCTGTGCTGCCATCCCGCCAAAGCCTGGCTGCTCAAGTGTAGGCGTAAAAAGTACAAAGGCAGCATCGAGATATAAAGCTGAGCAGGCTGAACTCAAAATGCTGCCTTTTCTCTCACCATCTAAAAAGAGAGAAAGAGGCTGCATTTTCTGGTGCATGGTCTGACTCCCAGACACCTTCACACATACCCTACATACTCCCTACCTACTGGCTGGTGACCCCTAGTGAATACACTTTACATCCAAGTGCAGCTTTTAAGCTCATTAAAATGACTACATATAAATCCCATTATTATTACACTCCCGTCAGTTTAAATGATTTACTTCCCATTGCTTGGTGAAGCAGGTGACCTGCTCCAGGATCTCTGTCACTGCTGCAAAGCAACCATTAGGGGAGGACAACACCCAACCTGCTTCTCCCCTCGAGTTCTCTCAATGTTAGGAGGTCTCCCCCACTTCTCACTACATCTTAATGACAGCCATAGTTGGTCAAACACTAACCGGGGTATACGAATGTACCATGTTACTGTGGTACACTGATGCACTCTATATTAATGCCAATACAAAGCAGCAATGAACTGTCACTGTAAAACAGTAATGCTCGGTATGGAAACAAGCCACATCTATACTGTGGACTGGACGCAGCTCGATGCTGCATCTCCTAGCAGGAGAAAAGGGGCAGATTACAGGGGTGAGGGAGGGGGGGGATTACAGAGGGTGAGGAGGGTGAGGGGGTGATTACAGGGGGTGAATGGGGATTACAGGGGGAAGGAGGGGGAGGGGTGATTACAGGGGGTGAGGGGGGGAATTACAGGGGGTGAGGGGGGGATTACAGGGGTGAGGGAGGGATTACAGGGGGTGAGGGGGGGATTACAGGGGGTGAGGGGGGGATTACAGGGGGTGAGGGGTGATTACAGGAGGTGAGGGGTGATTACAGGGGGTGAGGGGGGGATTACAGGGGGTGAGGGGGGATTACAGGGGGTGAGGGGGGATTACAGGGGGTGAGGGGGGATTACAGGGGGTGAGGGGGGGATTACAGGGGGTGAGGGGGGGATTACAGGGGGTGAGGGGTGATTACAGGGGGTGAGGGGTGATTACAGGGGGTGAGGGGTGATTACAGGGGGTGAGGGGGGGATTACAGGGGGTGAGGGGGGATTACAGGGGGTGAGGGGGGATTACAGGGGGTGAGGGGTGATTACAGGGGGTGAGGGGGATTACAGAGGGTGAGGGGGGATTACAGGGGGTGAGGGGTGATTACAGGGGTGAGGGAGGGATTACAGGGGTGAGGGAGGGATTACAGGGGGTGAGAGGGGATTACAGGGGGTGAGGGGGGATTACAGGGGGTGAGAGGGGGTTACAGGGGGTGAGGGGGGATTACAGGGGTGAGGGAGGGATTACAGGGGGTGAGGGGGGATTACAGGGGGTGAGAGGGGGTTACAGGGGGTGAGGGGGGATTACAGGGGGTGAGGGGGGTTACAGGGGGTGAGGGGGGGATTACAGGGGGTGAGGGGGGATTACAGGGGGTGAGGGGGGATTACAGGGGGTGAGAGGGGATTACAGGGGGTGAGGGGGGTTACAGGGGGTGAGGGGGGATTACAGGGGGTGAGGGGGGATTACAGGGGGTGAGGGGGGGTTACAGGGGGTGAGGGGGGATTACAGGGGGTGAGGGGGGGGATTACAGGGGGTGAGGGGGGATTACAGGGGGTGAGAGGGGATTACAGGGGTGAGAGGGGATTACAGGGGGTGAGGGGGGATTACAGGGGGTGAGGGGGGATTACAGGGGGTGAGAGGGGATTACAGGGGGTGAGGGGGATTACAGGGGGTGAGAGGGGATTACAGGGGGTGAGGGGGGATTACAGGGGGTGAGGGGTGATTACAGGGGGTGAGGGGGGGGATTACAGGGGTGAGGGAGGGATTACGGGGTGAGGGAGGGATTACAGGGGTGAGAGGGGATTACAGGGGGTGAGGGTGGGATTACAGGGGGTGAGGGGGGGATTACAGGGGTGAGAGGGGATTACAGGGGGTGAGAGGGGATTACAGGGGGTGAGGGGGGGATTACAGGGGGTGAGGGGGGATTACAGGGGGTGAGGGGGGATTACAGGGGTGAGGGGGGGTTACAGGGGGTGAGGGGGGGATTACAGGGGGTGAGGGGGGATTACAGGGGGTGAGGGGGGGATTACAGGGGTGAGGGGGGTTACAGGGGATGAGGGGGGAATACAGGGGGTGAGAGGGGATTACAGGGGGTGAGGGGGGATTACAGGGGGTGAGGGGGGATTACAGGGGTGAGGGGGGATTACAGGGGGTGAGAGGGGATTACAGGGGGTGAGAGGGGATTACAGGGGGTGAGGGGGGATTACAGGTGGTGAGGGGGGGATTACAGGGGTGAGGGGGGGATTACAGGGGGTGAGGGGGGATTACAGGGGGTGAGGGGGGATTACAGGGGGTGAGAGGGGATTACAGGGGTGAGGGGGGATTACAGGGGGTGAGGGGGGATTACAGGGGGTGAGGGGGGATTACAGGGGGTGGGGGTGATTACAGGGGGTGAGGGGGGATTACAGGGGGTGAGGGGGGGTTACAGGGGGTGAGGGGGGATTACAGGGGGTGAGGGGGGATTACAGGGGTGAGGGGGGATTACAGGGGGTGAGGGGGGATTACAGGGGTGAGGGGGGGATTACAGGGGGTGAGGGGGGATTACAGGGGTGAGGGGGGATTACAGGGGGTGAGGGGGGATTACAGGGGTGAGGGGGGGGATTACAGGGGGTGAGGGGGGATTACAGGGGTGAGGGGGGGATTACAGGGGGTGAGGGGGGATTACAGGGGGTGAGGGGGGATTACAGGGGGTGAGGGGGGGTTACAGGGGGTGAGAGGGGATTACAGGGGGTGAGGGGGATTACAGGGGGTGAGGGAGGGATTACAGGGGGTGAGGGGGGATTACAGGGGGTGAGGGGGGGATTACAGGGGGTGAGGGGGGATTACAGGGGGTGATGGGGGTTACAGGGGGTGAGGGGGGATTACAGGGGTGAGGGAGGGATTACAGGGGGTGAGGGGGGATTACAGGGGGTGAGAGGGGGTTACAGGGGGTGAGGGGGGATTACAGGGGGTGAGGGGGGGTTACAGGGGGTGAGGGGGGGATTACAGGGGGTGAGGGGGGATTACAGGGGGTGAGGGGGGATTACAGGGGGTGAGAGGGGATTACAGGGGGTGAGGGGGGTTACAGGGGGTGAGGGGGGATTACAGGGGGTGAGGGGGGGATTACAGGGGGTGAGGGGGGATTACAGGGGGTGAGGGGGGGTTACAGGGGGTGAGGGGGGATTACAGGGGGTGAGGGGGGATTACAGGGGGTGAGGGGGGATTACAGGGGGTGAGAGGGGATTACAGGGGGTGAGAGGGGATTACAGGGGGTGAGGGGGGATTACAGGGGGTGAGGGGGGATTACAGGGGGTGAGAGGGGATTACAGGGGGTGAGGGGGGGATTACAGGGGGTGAGGGGGGATTACAGGGGGTGAGGGGTGATTACAGGGGGTGAGGGGGATTACAGGGGGTGAGGGGGGATTACAGGGGGTGAGGGGTGATTACAGGGGGTGAGGGGGGGATTACAGGGGTGAGGGAGGGATTACGGGGTGAGGGAGGGATTACAGGGGTGAGAGGGGATTACAGGGGGTGAGGGGGGGATTACAGGGGGTGAGGGGAGGATTACAGGGGTGAGAGGGGATTACAGGGGGTGAGAGGGGATTACAGGGGGTGAGGGGGGGATTACAGGGGGTGAGGGGGGATTACAGGGGGTGAGGGGGGATTACAGGGGTGAGGGGGGGTTACAGGGGGTGAGGGGGGATTACAGGGGGTGAGGGGGGATTACAGGGGGTGAGGGGGGGATTACAGGGGTGAGGGGGGTTACAGGGGATGAGGGGGGAATACAGGGGGTGAGAGGGGATTACAGGGGGTGAGGGGGGATTACAGGGGGTGAGGGGGGATTACAGGGGTGAGGGGGGATTACAGGGGGTGAGAGGGGATTACAGGGGGTGAGAGGGGATTACAGGGGGTGAGGGGGGATTACAGGTGGTGAGGGGGGGATTACAGGGGTGAGGGGGGATTACAGGGGGTGAGGGGGGATTACAGGGGGTGAGGGGGGATTACAGGGGGTGAGAGGGGATTACAGGGGTGAGGGGGGATTACAGGGGGTGAGGGGGGATTACAGGGGGTGAGGGGGGATTACAGGGGGTGGGGGTGATTACAGGGGGTGAGGGGGGATTACAGGGGGTGAGGGGGGGTTACAGGGGGTGAGGGGGGGATTACAGGGGGTGAGGGGGGATTACAGGGGTGAGGGGGGATTACAGGGGGTGAGGGGGGGATTACAGGGGGTGAGGGGGGGATTACAGGGGGTGAGGGGGGATTACAGGGGTGAGGGGGGGATTACAGGGGGTGAGGGGGGATTACAGGGGTGAGGGGGGGATTACAGGGGGTGAGGGGGGATTACAGGGGTGAGGGGGGGATTACAGGGGGTGAGGGGGGATTACAGGGGGTGAGGGGGGATTACAGGGGGTGAGGGGGAGTTACAGGGGGTGAGGGGGGATTACAGGGGGTGAGGGGAGATTACAGGGGTGAGGGGGGGGATTACAGGGGGTGAGGGGGGATTACAGGGGTGAGGGGGGGATTACAGGGGGTGAGGGGGGATTACAGGGGTGAGGGGGGGATTACAGGGGGTGAGGGGGGGTTACAGGGGGTGGGGGGATTACAGGGGGTGAGGGGGGGATTACAGGGGGTGGGGGTGATTACACGGTGAGGGTGTGGGTTTGTTGGTTAGAGTAGCTGAGGCCAAGTTACTCATTACGGTATACAAAGGTTGACTGGGACAGGGGCTCGGGTAGCTGATTAGATTAGACAGGCGTGGGAGTGTTTCATGGTTCATTGAAGAAGGTCTTTAGAACACAACAAGAACTTAACAGTTATATAGCTTCCTCATTTAAAAGAGCATCTCAGATTGCTTTATTTCAGATTAATTTTAATTAATTCTCGGGATCTGGGCATCGACCAGCATTTATTGCCCATCCCTAGTTGCCATTCTTTGCAGCAATTTCACAGCTGAGTGCCTTGCTAGGCCACTCAAGAGTCAAATACATTGCTGTGGGACTGGAGTCACATATAGGCCCAGACCCGGTAAGGACGGCAGGTTTCCTTCCCCAAAGGACATTAGGGAACCAGTTGGGTTTTTAGCACAATCCAACAACCTCATGCTCACTTTTCCAGCTACCAGCATTTATCTACTGATTTTTTTTTTAGAGTTCAAATTCCCAAATTCCCAAAGTGAGATTTGAACTCATGTTCTGGATTACTAGCCCAGTAACATAACCACTCCACTACCATACCCCGCTCTGTATGTGCTGAGACTCTGACACCAGCAGGAAGTGAAGTTGGGGCGGGGGGCGAAGAGATCGAATGGCACACCACAGAAGCCAGTCTTCAGCCAATTCGATTCACTCCACGTGATGTCAAGAAACGGCTCAGCGCACTGGGCACAGCAAAGGATGTGGGCCCCGACAACATCCCGGCTGTCATGCTGAAGACTTGTGCTCCAGAACTAGCCGCGCCTCTAGCCAAGCTGTTCCAGTACAGCTATAACACTGGCATCTATCCGACAATGTGGAAAACTGCCCAGGAATGTCCTATCCACAAAAAGCAGGACAAACCCAGTCCGGCCAATTACCGCCCCATCAGTCTACTCTCAATCATCAGCAAAGTGATGGAAGTTGTCATCGACAGTGCTATCAAGCAGCACTTACTTACCAATAACCTGCTCACTGATGCCAAGTTTGGGTTCTGCCAGGACCACTCGGCTCCAGACCTCATGACAGCCTTGGTCCAAACATGGACAAAGGAGCTGAATTCCAGAGATGAGGTGAGAGTGACTGCCCTTGACATCAAGGCAGCATTTGACCGAGTGTGGCATCAAGGAGACCTAGTAAAACTGAAGTCAATGGGAATCGGGGGGAAAACTCTCCACTGGCTGGAGTCATACCTAGCAGAAAGGAAGATGGTTGTGGTGGTTGCAGGTCAATCTTCACAGCCCCAGGACATCGCTGCAGGAGTTCCTCAGGGCAGTGTCCTAGGCCCTACCATCTTCAGCTGCTTCATCAATGACCTTCCCTCCATCATAAAGTCAGAAGTGGGGATGTTCGCTGATGATTACAGTGTTCAGTGCCATTCGCAACTCCTCAGATAACGAAGCAGTCCATGCCCACACACAGCAAGACCTGGACGACATTCAGACTTGGGCTGATAAGTGGCAGGTAACATTCGCGCCACACAAGTGCCAGGCAATGACTATCTCCAACAAGCGAGCGTCTAGCCACTGCCTCTTGACATTCAACGGCATTACCATCACCGAATCCCACACCATCAACATCCTGGGGGTCACCATTGACCAGAAACTTAACTGGACCAGCCACATAAATACTGTGGCAACAAGAGCAGGTCAGAGGCTGGGTATTCTGCGGCGAGTGTCTCACCTCCTGATTCCCCAAAGCCTTTCCACCATCTACAAGGCACAAGTAAGGAGTGTGATGGAATACACTCCACTTCCCTGGATGAGTACAGCTCCAACAACACTCAAGAAGCTCGACACCATCGAAGACAAAGCAGCCCGCTTGATTGGCACCCCATCCACCAATTAAACATTCACTCCCTCCACCACCGGCGTACTGTGGCTGCAGTGTGTACCATCTACAAGATGCACTGCAGCAACTCGCCAAGGCTTCTTCGGCAGCACCTCCCAAACCCGCGACCTCTACCACCTAGAAGGACAAGGGCAGCAGGCGCATGGGAACACCACCACCTCCAGGTTCCCCTCCAAGTCACACACCATCCTGACTTGGAAATATATCGCCGATCCTTCATCGTCGCTGGGTCAAAATCCTGGAACTCCCTACCTAACAGCACTGTGGGAGCACCTTCACCACACGGACTGCAGCGGTTCAAGAAGGCGGCTCACCACCACCTTCTCAAGGGTAATTAGGGGTGGGCAATAAATGCTGGCCTTGCCAGCGACGGCCACATCCCGGAACAAATTTTTAAAAAGTTGAAGATTTAGGCTTTTAAGCTGTTAAAGGCATGGAGAGGAGCAAGGAACAATCTAGAGTGGAACTTCTAAACTGGAATAGGGCTAACTTCAATGGGATGCGAAAGGATCTAGCCAGGGTAAAATGGAACCAAAGACTGACAGGAAAAACTGTAACGGAACAATGTGTGATCTTTAAGGAGGAGATGTTCCAAGTACAGGCTAGGTACATTCCAACAAGAGGGAAGGGTAAGGGAACCAAAGCAAGGGCTCCTTGGATGATGAGGGAGACAGAGAAGATGATGAAACAAAAAAAGAGGGTGCATGATGCATGTCAGGTGAATTCTTCAAGGGAGAACCAGACCAAATACAATAAGTTGAGAGGGGATGTGAAGATGAAAATAAGATTAGCAAAGAGAAATATGAGAGTAGAATGGCAGTTAACATAAAAGGGAACCCAAAAATCTTCTACCAGCATGTAAGCAGTAAGCGGGTAGTAAGAGGCGGGGTGGGGCCTATTAGAGACAAAGAAGGTGATATATGCTTAGAGGCGCAGGGCAAGGCTAGAATACTCAATGAGTACTTTGTATCGGTGTTTACTAAGGAGGTGAATGCTGACAAAATATCGGTAGAAATGGAAAAGGTAGAAGCAATGGAAGAGGTGAAAATTGATAGACAGGATCTACTAGAAAGGCTGGGTATGCTTTGAATGGACAAGTCGCCTGGTCCAGATGGCTTGCATCCCAGGTTGCTAAGGGAATTGGGGGAGGAGATAGCGGAAGGGCTTGCCATAATTTTCCAATCTTCCCTAGATGCGGGGGAGGTGCCTGAGGATTGGAAAGTGGCAAATGTGACACCATTGTTCAAGAAAGGGTGCAATGACAATCCTAGTAACTACAGGCCGGTCAGTTTAACATCAGTGGTGGGTAAAGTTTTAGAAACAATAATCAAGGAAAAAATTAACGGGCACTTGGGAGAGGTTTAAGCTAATTAAGGAGAGCCAACACGATTTGTAAAAGGCAGATCGTGTTTGACTAATCTAATTGAATTTTTTGATGAAGTAACAGAGAGGATTGATGAAGGGAATGCAATGGATGTTGTCTACATGGATTTTCGGAAGGCGTTTGACAAAGTACCACATAGAAGGCTGGTTAACAAAATTGAGGCTCATAGAATAGGTGGGTCAGTGGCAGCTTGGATAAGGAATTGGTTTAAGGACAGAAAACAGCGAGTTGTGGTAAATGGCTGTTTTTCAGACTGGAGGATGGTAGACAGTGGTGTTCCCCAAGGGTCAGTGCTGGAGCCACTGCATTTTTTGATATATATATGTAAATGACCTGGATATTGGAATACAGAGTAGAATTTCTAAATTTGCCGATGACACCAAACTTGGGGGTGTGGCAAACAGTGAGGATACCAATCGACTGCAACAGGACAGAGAAAGGCTAGCAGAATGGGCAGACAAGTGGCAGATGGAATTTAATACAGAGAAGTGTGAGGTGATGTATTTTGGCAGAAGGAACAGGGAGAGGCAATATACACTTAATGGCACAGTTTTAAAGAGTGTGCAGGGACAGAGGGACCTGGGAGTTAATGTGCATAGGTCCCTGAAGGTGGCGGGACATATTGAGAGAGTGGTTAACAAAGCATATGGGATCTTGGGCTTCATAAATAGAGGTATTGAGTAAAAAAGTAGAGAAGTTATGCTGAACCTTTATAAAGCGCTGGTTAGGCCACAACTGGAGTATTACGTCCAGTTCTGGTCACCACACTTTAGGAAGAATGGAAGGCCCTTGAGAGGGTGCAGAGGAGATTTACCAGAATGGTTCTGGGGATGTGGGATCTTAGCAGCAAAGACAGGTTGGAGAAGCTGGATTTGTTTTC
The DNA here is from genome assembly GCA_030390025.1 of Squalus acanthias. NCBI lineage: Eukaryota > Metazoa > Chordata > Chondrichthyes > Squaliformes > Squalidae > Squalus > Squalus acanthias. The sequence continues at coordinate 1,490,592 of CM059437.1, read as the reverse complement.
ATTAGAGCAAAGGAGGTTGAGGGGTGTTTTGATAGAGATGTACAAGATTATGAGGGGTTTGGATAGGGAAAGGCTGTTCCCACTAGTTGATGGTACAAGGACTAGGGGACACAGATTTAAGGTTTTGGGCAAGAGATACAGGGGGGACGTGAGGAAAATCTTTTTTACGCAGCGAGTTGAGATGACCTGGAATTCGCTGCCGACGGAAGTGGTGGAAGCGGAGACACTCAGGGGGAGAAATTCAGTATCGCCCCATTTGGGGCGCAATTATCGGCCGGGCGCAAAGATTAGCGCCTGGCGCTAATTATCGCCACCGACTGCAAACTTGACTTTTATCGCCCCTGGAGGTGATTGCAGCGCTATATCAGGCGCTTCACACCTGTCTTAAGGCGCAAATGCCGAGGAGCGAGGCGCTACCTCAGAGCGCTGGCGAAGCTCATGTAATGTCAGTCAGCAATGGAACACACACACAATGGCACGGGCCAGTTCTTAAAGGGGATGGTTAATCTTGCTTTCCATCCACATCCTGCTCATTGCAGCCTTGAATCCCGGCCTGGAGAGACCTGCACATCAAATGTGCTGGAAAGAACAATGGAGAGTACCAGGCAAAGAGCTCAGAGTGCAGTCCCCACAGTCTCTGCTAAATCGATACAAGGAATGGCAAATCAAAATGAACCTGCAAAGTGCTGCTCAGTACCCAAAACTCCTTCACACAACGTTGAATCTCTCCAGAAGTCTCTCCCTCTCTCTCTCAGAATGCGTAGTTCAAAAATGGCACCAACAATAAAAGGCAGGAAGCGGACACCTTTAAATAGCGCTCCCCCTTTCCCTTCATGACTGCAGAACGCGCCCCTCAACCTGTCGTTGCTAGCGTCAGGCGGTAAGGCAGGGGGCGCCACTCAATATCCGCTCCGGGGCGATACCGGGGCGTTGTGCACTCGAGTGACGTCATGATCTGCCGGCGCAGGAGATCGTGGCGGTAGTGTTTAGCGCCGCCGCAAAATGTCTAGTTAATTTCGCGAGCGGCGCAAACTTCGCCGCGCCTGGGCGCTAGATGCTTTGCGCCCCATTAGCGCCCTCTTAAGGCGCTAACGGGAGGCGCAACCAACTGAATTTTTCCCCCTCAATGTTTTCAAGGGGAGACTGGATAGGCACTTGAAGAAAATAAACTTGCAGGGCTACAGGAATAGAGCGGGGGAATGGGACTGACTGGATTGCTCTAGAGAGCCGGCACAGACTCGATGGGCTGAATGGCCTCCTTCTGTGCCGTTATGACTCTATGTTATAACTCTATGGAGAGGTAGCAAGGCAAAGTGGCTTTGAAAGAGTATTCCAGAGGCTAGGAGTGTAGTGCTTGCGTATGATGTCCAGGAGTAGCATTCAAATGGTGAATAGTAGGGGGCCAAGGATGGAAATAACAGAGCACTCCCACCAGTTGTCTGTGCACTCATACCTCAGCAAGAAACAGGACATTCAAGAGAAGTGAGAAAGGGGAGAGAAACTGGAAGAACAAATTTTAGTTGGAGGGGGCGTAAAGTGTATGCTGATTACTGAAACGAGTCAGCGCCTTCAGTGTGTAAAGGTTTAATCAGTGATTTTTATTACAGTAATAAGTCTGCCAAAATATTTTGCATAATAAAGGCTGCCAATAAGAGGATTAATCATTTGGTTTTGCACTAGCTCACCTCCAACACAAATATGTAATAAAAGCCTTTACTTTTCAGACTTCTCACCAGTGAAATTCTTAGAAGGGCAGTAAAACTGATGCGCTAGATTTTCCATGGGCCTCCCACCTAACCATAAATTTAATTTTCAAGTACTCTGATTACAGTAGCAATCCTACGAAAGCCGGAAACTACTTACATGGGGTTAAACTTTGCTCTGATTTCTTTGAGCCATGTGGAAAATGTAAAGGTGCTGCAGCGCAGTGTGAAGCCGTGACACGATGTCTGATTTGGAAAACTGTTTGGGTGGCCCAGTGAGACCAGGGTAAAGCAGGATTCTGTAAAACTACATGCAACTCTAAAGCTCAAAAAACAGAAACTCGTCTGCGTCATATTGTCCACTGACCGCCTTTATGCTGTTAAAGGATAAGACCGCTATGACTGTCAGTGCAGTGATCCCCAACAAGATACTTCAAAGAATGGCAGGGCACAGGTTATTGGCAGTGATCCTCTACAAGGGGAGGTCCTCACTGCGGCAGAGCCAATATGAGAGGCACAGAGTGGATGACTAAAAACTAGTGGACAGGTACAAAAACTAATTTGAAAGGCTAATGGAATGTTGGCCTTTATCTCAAGGGGGCTGGAATACAAATGTGAGGAAGTTATGTTAGTTATATAAAGCTCTGGTTAGACCCCATCTGGAGTAACTGCGTTCAGTTCCGGGCCCCGCACCTCAGGAAGGATATATTGGCCTTGGAGGGGGAGCAGCGCAGATTCACCAGAATGATACCGAGGCTAAAAGGGTTAAATTATGAGGACAGGTTGCAGAGACTGGGCTTGTATTCCCTCGAGTATAGAAGATTGAGGGGTGATTTAATCGAGGTGTTTCAGATGATTAAAGGAGTTGATAGGGTAGAGAGAGAGAAACGATTTCCTCTGGTGAGGGGAGTCCAGAACAAGGGGGCATAACCTTAAAATTAGAGCCAGGCTGTTCAGCAGTGATGTCAGGAAGCACTTCTTCACACAAAGGGCAGTGGAAATCTGGAACTCTCTTCCCCCCAAAAATCTGTTGATGCTGGGGGTCAATTGAACATTTCAAAACTGTGATTGAGAGATTTTTGTGTTGGGCAAGGATCTTAGGGGTTCCGGAACCAAGGCAGGTAGATGGAGTTAAGATACAGATCAGCCATAATTGAACTGAATGGTGGAACAGGCTCAAGATGCTGAATGGCCTCCTGTTCCTCTGTTCTTATATTCCTAAACTCATTAAGAAAGGAGGGAGCAACTGGAGGAAAAATAAACCTTGGCTCACACAAGTACTTGTTAGTGAGACTTTAGAAAGCAAAGCCTGTGGAACAAATCATTCCTCCATTCTCCTGGCTCAGGGAGAAGCAAGAGGGAGAAAAACAAGGAGAAAGTAGCGAGCAGGAAATTCTACAACACGGTAGAGTGCTGCACCTTGGGACGTTTTACTACGTTAAAGGCGCTATATAAATACAAGTTATTGTTGTTGCTGCTTCCATTTTCTGTGCGATCTATCACAAGGTACACTTCAGAAGACTGGAGACCTCCTCCCCTCCCCCACATAAAAGCTGCATTCCAGCAGATATCTTGTCAATAATTTCAGTTAGTGCCTGTGGCTAGGCCTCCTAGATGGGAGTCCAATACTCTACTGTTTTAGTTAACACATCAGCTGAGTGTGCTTGTTCTTCCTCCTCTCCTGAAGCCAGTGAATCATGCTGAGGTACAGTTCCAGCAACAGCACTGACCCTGTTATACCATAGTCAAGGCATCATTCAATATGTGTGAATTTAGACAGTGAGTGTTGGTAAACTACTCGAGAAGAGAAGCCATTTCAGCAGAGCCCAAGCCTGTGTGTAGCCAATATCTGCGCACGTGCACTGCCAGCAGCATCGCTGGACAGCAATCGGAAACGGGAATTCTGCCCAGTGTTTACCCTCGCTATCTTGGGTAGACTGAAGGTAATTGGAATCTCTTTCACACCATCGGTCTGAGCCAGATCAGCCCAGAGCTGGGACCTCCCCGATGGCTCACAAGATCAGAAGTGCATTTACCCACAGTGCCATTGGCAGAAAGAATGGGGCACACTAGTCAAGTATAGGCTAGCGGCAGGCTCTTCTCCCATTGGGAAATCCTGCCGCAAGTGCAACATATCTGCAATTTCCCAAGATGTGCTGGCAATGGGATGTGGCAGCCAGTCCTACACTTGGAACCTGTAGACTTGGATATATCTGTTTAATAGTCTACCAAAGTGTTCAAAGGACAACATTTTGAGTTCAAAAGTGGGGAAATAAATGATATGTTTACTGAACTGTAGTAATCCTGGTTCTCAGTTAACCTGTATTAACTCCATATGTGCAGATTCTAAATAATGTGGGTTAAATATGCAATGAGAACATTCTCATTAATCTTCTTTTCTGTTATAATTTTACATTTTAAATTTTTCTGTGTCCTTTTCTCATATTAGGCACTGGTCTCTGGTTGAGGATGAGTATATAACCATGCACATGGCCACACAGTGGCTCCCTCTGTCTTTGTTCCCCAGTGAAGAGTCTTATCTCTGCTCAGTGCCTCCGCAAATCCCTGGCCAGAAACGCACCATGTGGGGAAATCACAGGGAAGATTCCACATCCTACCAGTGTCTACTGTGCCACTTCATCCTGATCTCATTTCTTGTTTCTGATATGGTGAGGTTGCTCTCTAACAGTTCTAAGCAGTTTCCTCAATCGCTCACTAACAACACAACTCAGCGTCCCTTAAGTAGTGAAAGAAACCCCAATCTTTGACACACTCCAAACTTCCACAGGAGTCTGTAAAGTCTCAGTATTGGGATCCCTCCTACTTATTAAAAAAGGATAAAACAAGGTGGAAAACAGCAACATCATAATCAGGAAAATTGACAAAAAAGCTGAAATGTTCAGCTTGCCAGTCACTTGTTAACACCTACAGAAAATCCCCAGCTATTGAGTTACTGCTGCAGAGCTGTGATGTTGCGAGATAAGTCTCACTCCCATGAGATAGGGTTTATCTGGGCTTCAGAGATGTAGCATGCTGATAAAGACTTCCTCTCACAGCCGATATGAGCAAGTCTGCAGCCTCAGTGTATGTGCAGTCGAGCGAGCAGGGTATGCAGACTTCTCACCTCTCCAGTCTCCCTCCACAGCAATAAATAGAAATCCTTTCCAATTATATACTGAACAGCATTTGACATCCATGAACCACAATGTACTTTGCCGAGAAGCCTAAAACCCACAAGCACATGTTCACCTAAGCAGGCAGCTCTCTGATAACACTCACTGAAGAACGACTGTGTTAAAAATACTGCACACTCCGTTCACTGACTATCTTAGTTTATTTATCAAGGATGTGTTTCCTGTGAACTATACACCAAGGCACATTAGAGGACAGAGTGCCTAACACTGAAAGGGCGGTGGAAGCAGATTCAATAGTAACTTTCAAAAGGGAATTGGATAAATACTTGTAAAGGAAAAATTTGCAGGGCTATGGGGAAAGAAAAGGGGAGTGGGACTAATTGGAGAGCTCTTTCAAAGAGCCGGCACAGGCATGATGGGCCGAATGACCTCCTTCTTTGTTGTATGATTCTATGATGTCCTCAATATAACTGGAACTAAGGCCACAATTAAAAAGTTCCAGTTGTGTTGGTCTGGACACGCTCGCATGCCTGATTATAGAATTCCCAAAGCAGTCTACAGCAAGCTGCAGTCCTGATATCTCAAAAGTGAAAGGTTATAAAGGCACACGGAAGGCCACCATCACATCGTGCAGTACTAATTCCAGCACCTGGGAGGAGACACAGCCACCGACAGACCATGATGGCAGCATGTTTGCTGGGTCAGCTCGAATGAATTTCAGGCAGTGAGGTTGCGAGATCTGTCTGCCAAGCGACTGGCACACAAGGCAATCATCGACCTGCCTCACCTGGCTTTCAGTGTCCAGGATCGGGCTCATCTCCCATCAGCGCACCCACGACAACTGAGACCCATCCGGCGACTCGACAGAAAGCTCTATTAGATGACGGGAACGGTAAACAGTCTGTATATTGGACCCGGTAGTGCACTGCGTTCCCAGACAGGACAGGCATTTTGTTTGAGTTTAGTCATTTCTCAGGCAGGCTGCTAGACGAAATGTCACGTAGCGCGGACACGTGATAAACTGGGAGGTTTTTTTTATTATTCATTCATGGGATGTGGGCGTCGCTGGCAAGGCCAACATTTATTGCCCATCCCTAATTGCCCTTGAGAAGGTGGTGGTGAGCCGCCTTCTTGAACCGCTGCAGTCCGTGTGGTGAAGGTGCTCCCACAGTGCTGTTAGGGAGGGAGTTCCAGGATTTTGACCCAGCGACGATGAAGGAACGGCGATATACTTCCAAGTCAGGATGGTGTGTGACTTGGAGGGGAACTTGGAGGTGGTGGTGTTCCCATGTGCCTGCTGCCCTTGTCCTTCTAGGTAGTAGAGGTCGCGGGTTTGGGAGGTGCTGCCGAAGAAGCCTTGACGAGTTGCTGCAGTGCATCTTGTAGATGGTACACACTGCAGCCATGGTATACCGGTGGTGGACGGAGTGAATGTTTAAGGTGGTGGATGGGTTGCCAATCAAGCGGGCTGCTTTGTCTTGGATGATGTCGAGTGTTGTTGGAGCTGCACTCATCCAGGCAAGTGGAGAGTATTCCATCACACTCCTGACTTGCATCTTGTAGATGGTGGAAAGGCTTTGGGAAGTCAGGAGGTGAGACACTCGCCGCAGAATACCCAGCCTCTGACCTGCTCTTGTTGCCACAGTATTTATGTGGCTGGTCTAGTTAAGATTCTGGTCAATGGTGACCCCCAGGATATTGATGGTGGGGGATTCGGCGATGGTAATGTCGTTGAATGTTAAGGGGCGGTAATTAGATGCTGACTTGTTGGAGATAGTCATTGCCTGGCACTTCTGTGGCGCAAATGTTACCTGCCACTTATCAGCCCAAGCCTGAACGTGGTCCAGTTCTTGTTGCATGCGGGCATGGACTGCTTCATTATTTGAGGAGTTGCGAATGGCACTGAACACTGTGCAGTCATCAGCGAACATCCTCACTTCTGACTTTATGATGGAGGGAAAATCATTGATGAAGCAGCTCATGATGGTTGGGCCTAGGACACTGCCCTGAGGAACTCCTGCAGCGATGTCCTGGGACTGTGATGATTGACCTCCAACCACCATACCCATCTTCCTTTGTGCTAGGTATGTCTCCAGCCAGTGGAGAGTTTTCCCCCCGATTCCCATTGACTTCAGTTTTACTAGGGCTCCTTGATGCCAGACTCGGTCAAATGCTGCCTTGATGTCAAGGGCAGTCACTCTCACCTCACCTCTGGAATTCAGCTCTTTTGTCCATGTTTGGACCAAGGCTGTAATGAGGTCTGGAGACGAGTGGTCCTGGCGGAACCCAAACTGGGCATCAGTGAGCAGGTTATTGGTGAGTAAGTGCTGCTTGATAGCACTGTCAACGACACCTTCCATCACTTTGCTGATGATTGAGAGTAGACTGATGGGACGGTAATTGGCCGGATTGGATTTGTCCTGCTTTTTGTGGACAGGACATACCTGGGCAGTTTTCCACATTGTCGGATAGATGCCAGTGTTATAGCTGTACTGGAACAGCTTGAATAGAGGCGCGGCTAGTTCTGGAGCACAAGTCTTCAGCACGACAGCCGGGATGTTGTCGGGGCCCATAGCCTTTGCTGTATCCAGTGCGCTCAGCCGTTTCTTGATATCACGTGGAGTGAATCAAATTGGCTGAAGACTGGCTTCTGTGGTGGTGGGGACCTCAGGAGGAGGCTCATCTACTCTGCACTTCTGGCTGAAGATGGTTGCAAACGCTTCAGCTTTGAGTTTTGCACTCACGTGCTGGGCTCCACCATCACTGAGGATGGGGATATTCATGGAGCCTCCTCCTCCCATTAGTTGTTTAATGGTCCACCACCATTCACAACTGGATGTGGCAGCATTGCAGAGCTTTGATCTGATCCGTTGATTGTGGGATCGCTTAGCTCTGTCTATAGCATGCTGCTTCCGCTTTTTATTATGCATGTGGTCCTGTGTTGCAGCTTCCCCAGGTTGGCACCGCATTTTTAGGTGTGCCTGGTGCTGCTCCTGGCATGTTCTTCTTATTGAACCAGGGTTGGTCCCCTGGCTTGATGGCAACGGTAAAGTGAGGGATATGCCGAGCCATGAGGTTACAGATTGTGGTGGAATACAATTCTGCTGCTGCTGATGGCCCACAGCGCCTCATGGATGCCCAGTTTTGAGCTGCTAGATCTGTTCTGAATCAATCCCATTTAGTACGGTAGTAGTGCCACACAACATGATGGAGGATCTCCTCAGTGTGAAGATGGGACTTCCTCTCCACAATGACTGTGCAGTGATCACTGCTACCAATGCTGTCATGGACAGATGCATCTGCGACAGGTAGATTGGTGAGGACGAGGTCAAGTAGGTTTTTCCCTCGTGTTGGTTCTCTCACCACCTGTCGCAGGCCCAGACTGGCAGCTATGTCCTTCAGGACAGTGGGGAAAACGCAGCTTCTATTATGTTGCCGTGCCTGAAGCTCACGGTGCTGAAGGAAGCTATGGAGAAGTGTGTGCCCTAGAGCGTCCGTGTCTCCAGGATACAGTGAAGGGTGGTGAGGGGCTCAGGTAGTGGGAACACCTGGGCAGCGGATGATGTATATCGATAAGTGTTCTGAAGGGGACAGAATAAACAAAAAAACTATTTAATGATTACTGATTTAACATATCTGGAAAGTTCCATGTTATGTGATGAATTGTGAGTTTACGTCACAAAGCCCATCACCCAGTACAAGCCTCTGCATTCAGTACTCACTGCAATATACACAGCAACTGTCTGAGGCGGCATTTTAATTGATATGTAAGGATTTTTAGGAATAGGAAACATTTGCTATAGACCTAACAATCTTACCCCATTATCAGAGATGAACGCTATCCACTCACTTTCTCACCTCAATCCCATTACTCTCCAGAAATCCATTGTAATATCTTTTACTGGTAACTTATTTCACAACTCTATTGCCCTTTAGGTGAAAGATTCTGTCCGACTTTCCTTCTTGCGCCAAACTATTTACTGCGTGTTCCCGGGATTTGAACCCTGCACCACAGTGAACAATTTTTCTATATCATGTGTGTCCGTTAACACCGGGAGAACATTGTCTAGAAGCTCCTGTGAAGTCCTGGATGCCCCACTCAGGTGGGTGGGGGAAATTGGCGCGACACCTGTCATAAAGTAAGTTGAGTTATGCTTCCGACCAAAGATTTTAAATAGAATTCACAACTCCCACTTTGCAAAAGGCCATTTAAAATGTAACCCCTGCCCCCTTGCCCACGGCTGTGTTGGAGCCTGGGGACACACAGGCAGCCATTATGGCCCATGTTGGTAAGGTGTAAATGATGTTATAAGACACCAGCCCACATTTGGGTGGATATATTATATACCTGATGCCACTTCTGGTGGATAACGTGGGGGGTGTGAGGAGCTGGCACGATGTGTCCCCACCCAATTTTCCTTCCCTGCTACGCAGGTTTGGACAATGTACTGGCATCACCAGACAGTAACTTCAGGGATCAGAGCTTCAAGTGACAGAGTAGAGAAATCCGAGCAGTCAAGATGATTTCTGACACTGCCACCACCCAACCACAATATTTCTGTATTTTTCTATTCAATACACTGTGCCATCTTGACCTTGTCTATCCATATAATATATAAACAGAACTTCAATATTACTGTTGGCAAGATTAGCAGCTGAGTGCTTAATGTGTGACGTCGTCTGCTAGCTCAGCAGCATTCACTGAGTGTGGGTTGTCTTGAAATAGCAGCAGAAGAATGTGATACGATTGTGTTAAGTACTTGTCTGCTAATCCCACCAACAGAAATTTCTGGGTTCATAAACTGCCATGCTGTGGGGAGACTAGGTGCACAGCCTGTGTGTACCAACAATGAACATTCTGTCTGTCTGCAAACTCTATCCTCACCACAGATTCATCTTCCTGATGTTATTTTCAGCAGCACTTTTACCGATTGTGTAGAACATGGAACCATTCAGTGGCCGTTGATTATTTTTTAAAATCATAGAATCGGAAAAGTTTTGTTCCAGAAGGAGGCCATTCAGCCCATCGTTCCTGTGCCAGTGCTCGGTCCTAACCAGAGCTATTCAGCCTAATTAATCATGGGAATCGCACCAGTGCTGCTGGTGGCCAAGGCTCCGCACATTCACAAAACTGTCCCTATTTTGTTTTGATAAACTGCCCCAGCAGATTTATGACCATGTGATTTAATTTGCTGATTTCATGTCTTAGAGTTTCCTAATACTGTACATCGTTATTCCTGAAGTGATTATATGTACTGTATTAAATGTTTTATGTTTGTAAGCACGTCATGTCTACAAAGTCCTACTTCCTGTTGCCATTTATTTGTCACATTTTTGTGTAAACTTTTTCCATTATAAATTCCCATGTCCATATTTATAATGGAAACTGTCTATGTAAACGTGTCACGCTTTAATGACACCCTCCCACCAGTAGTGGTGCTGTAGTCTCTCGGCTTTGTGTCTCCCAGCTCCTCAGCCTGTTCTGCAGATAATTCTACACTCCAACTAACTCTCTTTCATCACTTCCCAAATTGCCATGTTTTGCTATTTACCTATAAGTAATAATACAGAATCAAAGTATTATATAAAAATAAAGGTAGAATGTATGAATTTAAAAGTTGACTGAATTACGTCTGCAAACCCTGGTCCAATTATCCCTTGCCCTCCAACCCTGCTTTAAACCTGAAGCATACACTTGGTGTTGACTCCCCATATATAATACCATTTGAGATCAACTAGTAATAAATATCAATCAAGTTATGAAGGCCCTGCCATTATGCCAATTTAAAATAAATGGGTTAACACATTCACTAAATTAGCAGAGAGAGGAATTTCAGGCAAACTGTTAAACATTTTCACGCTATAATCCCATAATGCAATTTCAGGGCCTAACTTATCAAATCTAATGAAGGAAAACGACAGGGTGCTCTTTAGGAGTCAAATTATTAGTATGGAGATTGGTGGACCAATGAGCATATTTATATCGAGTGTAGAGCACAGAAACCGGCCATTCAGCCTAACGGGTCCATGCTGTTCTTTATGATCCACACCAACCTCCTCCCACCCCTCCTCATCTCACCCCATCAACATATCCTTTTATTCCTTTCTCCCTCTTATGTTTATCTAGCTTCCCCTTAAATGCATCTATGCTATTCGCCTCAACCACTCCCTGTGGTAGTGAGTTCCATTCTCACCACTCTCTGGGTAAAGAAGTTTCTCCTGAATTCCCTATTGGATTTATTAGTGACTATCTTATATTTTTCGCCGTTAGTTTTGGTCTCCCCTACAAGTGGAAACATTTTCTCTACGCTTACCCTTTAATAATTTTAAAGACCTCTATCAGGTCACCCCTCAGCCTTCTCTTTTCTAGAGAAAAGAGCCCCAGCCTGTTCAATCCTTCCTGATAGTTAGAACCTCTCCGATCTGGAATCATCCTTGTAAATGATTTTTGCACCTTCACCAGTGCCTCTATAGCCTTTTTATAATATGGAGACCAGAACTGTGTATTTAAAAACCCTAAATCAATTCCATTCCAGTGCTTTCTTTGTGAATCGGAGGCAGTTTTGTGGACTGTTCCCCTTCCTATTTCTGGGGAACAGGTCACTGTTGAAATGCAATGTCAAGAACTGGGTAACACTGAGGTCTCCTCCAATAAGACAGGGTTTTCCTTGACATGTGTGCATTAAGAAGCTTCACAAAGATAAATGCATAAGGGAAGTTGTTCGGTCCCTCTCACTCACCCATACATAGCGTACTACAATTCGCCTCATCACAGCCATTAACTGCTTCTTGGCTGACTCCACTACGCTAGCCAGAAGCTTATATCAGGTATTAATCAGTCTTTGTATGAACAAATGCATCTTGACACCAGTGCTAAATGTCCCCATTGCCAGTTTGTTCCTATATCCCCTTGTCCTGTAGTTGTGGTTTAATTTCAAATAGTGCTCGGATTAAGCTTTTCTACCCGGCTTAGTGCCTAACATATCTCCATAACGACCCCTCTCACGACCTCCTCTCAAGGTTAAAGAACTCAATCCTCTAACAACAGAAATCAGCCTTGTGCTCCTTCTTTGCACGCTGCCAGGGTTTGGAAGTATCACTCGTGTCTTGGTGACCAGGGTCAAATGCAGTATCCACTCTGTGACCTGACCAGAGCACCATACAGCTTCAACGTGCTGGCCTCTGACCCTCCTGTGAGTGTGCTTCCCCGCTGGGAGCGCGCCATCACAGGATCAACCCTACACTCTACTGATTTGGAAATATAAGGTCTTGTTTTAACTCGGGGCAGGAATTAGGGTGGCACGGTGATCCAACTGCCTCCCTTTTTCCAACAACTAATTCCCTTTTGAAAAGAATTTAGCAATTCTGCTTCAACAATGAATTCCAGTTACTCATCCAACTTCTGAGGGAGCGCTGCATTGTTGGTGGTGCTGTTGGATTTAGGAAAGATCTTCAGTTAGCCACAGGATTTCAGGATTAGGAGACACACCTTAAAGTTATGGATGTCAAACGAAAATAGGAAATTTAGGCAACTTTTTTAGTGAGAGGAAGATAGAATTGTGGAACAGTTTACCAGTGAAGGTGGTGGAATCGAAAGCCAAGGCAATATTTTTTTTAAAGACTGGATGAAATCCTGTTAGTAAAAGGGAGCTGGGCTATTAGATGGGAGGCCTGGTGAATTGAATGGTCTTCTCCTGTCCATCACGCGCTATTAAAAGTATATCATAACTGCATAGGGTTAAAATAACTTGTTTCAACTCACAATTATATGCTCTCTGGATCCATTTCTGTCCTGCATCTGTTTGTTGGAAATAGCCTCAGACTGGCCAGATATTTTTACTGAACAAGCTGATAATCTCTTCCAAGCTACTTTTCCTTTCTTCATTTTTGTAAATGGGCACCAGCCGTTGTGTACAAGCTCGATGCTTCCTGTACCAATGCTCATTCTCTTACATTTATTCACATATAGAAAGGTCTTGCATCGAGTGCTCACCCAGCACACTCCAGACATTGCGCTCCAGACCCCACACTACAAAGTCTCACGCTTTGTCACAGGCATAAAATCATCTTCAAAAAGGGAAAGAGAAGCAGCCATGTCCTATTGACCTGAAGCCATAAACAAGCAGCTGCAGTTCCCTGGACAGGAAGTACTCGAGCAGTGGCCTTAACAGAGACAGGACAAGTTGGTACAAAAGTCTTGAGACCTTTTTCTCCGTTAAATGGACGCTGAGCCAAAGAAGAATATTTTGCAAGGGATGACCAAAAGCTTGGTCAAAGAGTTGGGTTTTAAGGAGAAGAGGGAGGTGGAAAGGCGGAGGGGTTTCGGGAGGGAATTTCAGAGTGTGGGGCCTAGGTGGCTGAAGGTAGGGTCACCGATGGCGAGGCAAGGGGTGGGGGTGAATGTATAAGAGGCCAGAATCAGAAGAATGGAGAGTATGGGGGGTGCTGCAGGGCTGGAGGAGGTTACAGAGATAGGGAGGGATTTAAACACAAGGATGAGAATTTTGAATTTGAAGCACTGGGGGACCGGGAGCACTGTAGGTCAGTGAAGAAAGAGGTGATGGACGAGCAGGAATATGATATAGGCAGCGGAGTATTAGATCTGCTTAAACAATAAAACCATGCTACAGAACACCTATAAACTCTGCCTTTATAGATCTGCTAGTATGACATAATATTTGGAATTCCTTAGCACATGAAACATAATCTGCCTTTTCACGCTCTATATATTACAGACACAGATTTAAAAACTACATCTGAGTCATATTAGCTAATTAGTACTTTCCTAAAAGACCTTATTTTACCTTTTTTCACAATCTTTCAGTTTTAAATTTACCTAAACACTTATTTTGGGCCCAATAAAAGTCTGGGGAAAATTCAGAGAAAAAGCAGATGATTTTCTCACTGTGAATTTTTCACAACTTTCCAGAAACAAAATATCACACACAGCGGTTCCTGAAGTGACTAGTATGTTCCAAGAGAAATCGCCATTAGCCGTGATTTATAACATCACATTACACTACAGACTGAAACCAAACAGCAAGCAGCAATGGCCCAGTGTCTCTTTAGTGGCGAGTTCTCGCTTTAGCTGCAACACTGAACCATTTTTGCCAGGGTACAATGCCACACGTGATGTCGGCACCTGCCGAACTACTCCTCCTTCATTTGAGCCCACAGCACAAGTTTTCAAGCAGGGATCGGCAAGGTTTTCAGATTTATGGACGTTGGGTGGCAATTCTGGCACCAGTGATCTGAACCCGCTGGAGTTTGTGGGGTCAGTGGGAAGGCACCTCGTATGCATGGCACTGGCAGATGGAAGCCCAAGTCGGGGTGCTTCATTGACAGTGCAAATAGTGGCCAGGCTCACCCCCAAGAGCAGCAATGCTCCAATTGGCCCATGTGTGCCCAGGTGGAGGTCGGCAGCCCCTCATCTCTCTCAGTGCACCAGCTGTCACTATACCACGTCTCGATATTCTGTATTTGTTGACTTACTACCACCATTTCCGCAATAATAGAACTGCAGAACTGATTACTGTCTTTTGGAAGTTTGGTAGTGGAGCCCCAAAGAATGTGTCAGTGTTTGCAGGAGGTCCCTGGGAGTGTGTGTCAGTGTTTACAGGGGTCCCTTGGGAGTGTGTCAGTGTTTGCAGGAGGTCCCTGGGAGTGTGTCAGTGTTTACAAGGGGTCTCTGAAAGTGTGTCAGTGTTTACAGGGGGTCCCTTGGGAGTGTGTCAGTGTTTGCAGGAGGTCCCTGGGAGTGTGTCAGTGTTTACAGAGGTTCCCTCAGAGTGTGTCAGTATTTACACGTAGTCCCTGAAAGTGTGTCAGTCTTTACAGGGGGTCCCTGGGAGTGTGTCAGTATTTACAGGGAGTGCCCGGGAGTGTGTCAGTATTTACAGGGAGTGCCCGGGAGTGTGTCAGTATTTACAGGGAGTGCCCGGGAGTGTGTCAGTATTTACAGGGAGTGCCCGGGAGTGTGTCAGTATTTACAGGGGGTCCCTGAGAGTGTGTCAGTATTTACAGGGATTCCCCGGGACTGTGTCAATATTTACAGGGGGACCCCGGGAGTGTGTCAGTATTTACAGGGAGTGCCCGGGAGTGTGTCAGTATTTACAGGGAGTGCCCGGGAGTGTGTCAGTATTTACAGGGAGCGCCCGGGAGTCTGTCAGTATTTACAGGGGGTCCCCGGGAGTGTGTCAGTATTTACAGGGAGTGCCCGGGAGTGTGTCAGTATTTACAGGGGATCCCGGGAGTATGTCAGTATTTACAGGGGGTCCCTGGGAGTGTGTCAGTATTTACAGGGGATCCCTGGGAGTGTGTCCGTACTTACAGGGGATCCCCGGGAGTGTGTCAGTATTTGTAGGCGGTCCCTGGGAGTGTGTCAGTATTTACAGGGGATCCCTGGGAGTGTGTCCGTATTTACAGGGGATCCCCGGGAGTGTGTCAGTGTTTGCAGGAGGTCCCTGGGAGTGTGTCAGTGTTTACAGAGGGTCCCTCAGAGTGTGTCAGTGTTTACAGAGGTTCCCTCAGAGTGTGTCAGTATTTACACGTAGTCCCTGAAAGTGTGTCAGTCTTTACAGGGGGTCCCTGGGAGTGTGTCAGTATTTACAGGGAGTGCCCGGGAGTGTGTCAGTATTTACAGGGAGTGCCCGGGAGTGTGTCAGTATTTACAGGGAGTGCCCGGGAGTGTGTCAGTATTTACAGGGGGTCCCTGAGAGTGTGTCAGTATTTACAGGGATTCCCCGGGACTGTGTCAATATTTACAGGGGGACCCCGGGAGTGTGTCAGTATTTACAGGGAGTGCCCGGGAGTGTGTCAGTATTTACAGGGAGCGCCCAGGAGTGTGTCAGTATTTACAGGGAGTGCCCGGGAGTGTGTCACTATTTACAGGGAGTGCCCGGGAGTGTGTCAGTATTTACAGGGAGCGCCCGGGAGTGTGTCAGTATTTACAGGGGGTCCCCGGGAGTGTGTCAGTATTTACAGGGAGTGCCCGGGAGTGTGTCAGTATTTACAGGGAGTCCCCGGGAGTGTGTCAGTATTTACAGGGAGTCCCCGGGAGTGTGTCAGTATTTACAGGGAGTCCCCGGGAGTGTGTCAGTATTTACAGGGAGTCCCCGGGAGTGTGTCAGTATTTACAGGGAGTGCCCGGGAGTGTGTCAGTATTTACAGGGGGTCCCTGGGAGTGTATCAGTATTTACAGGGAGTGCCCGGGAGTGTGTCAGTATTTACAGGGAGCGCCCGGGAGTGTGTCAGTATTTACAGGGAGTGCCCGGGAGTGTGTCAGTATTTACAGGGAGTGCCCGGGAGTGTGTCAGTATTTACAGGGAGCGCCCGGGAGTGTGTCAGTATTTACAGGGAGTGCCCGGGAGTGTGTCAGTATTTACAGGGAGCGCCCGGGAGTGTGTCAGTATTTACAGGGAGCGCCCGGGAGTGTGTCAGTATTTACAGGGAGTGCCCGGGAGTGTGTCAGTATTTACAGGGAGCGCCCGGGAGTGTGTCAGTATTTACAGGGAGTGCCCGGGAGTGTGTCAGTATTTACAGGGAGTGCCCGGGAGTGTGTCAGTATTTACAGGGAGTGCCCGGGAGTGTGTCAGTATTTACAGGGAGCGCCCGGGAGTGTGTCAGTATTTACAGGGAGTGCCCGGGAGTGTGTCAGTATTTACAGGGGGTCCCCGGGAGTGTGTCAGTATTTACAGGGAGTGCCCGGGAGTGTGTCAGTATTTACAGGGGGTCCCCGGGAGTGTGTTGGTATTTACAGGGAGTGCCCGGGAGTGTGTCAGTATTTACAGGGAGTGCCCGGGAGTGTGTCAGTATTTACAGGGGATCCCCGGGAGTATGTCAGTATTTACAGGGGGTCCCTGGGAGTGTGTCAGTATTTACAGGGGATCCCTGGGAGTGTGTCCGTATTTACAGGGGATCCCCGGGAGTGTGTCAGTATTTGCAGGCGGTCCCTGGGAGTGTGTCAGTATTTACAGGGGATCCCTGGGAGTGTGTCAGTATTTACAGGCGGTCCCTGGGAGTGTGTCAGTATTTACAGGGGATCCCCGGGAATGTGTCAGTATTTACAGGGAGTCCCCGGGAGTGTGTCAGTATTTACAGGGGGTCCCCGGGAGTGTGTCAGTATTTACAGGGAGTGCCCGGGAGTGTGTCAGTATTTACAGGGTATCCCCAGGAGTGTGTCAATATTTACAGGGGATCCTGAGAGTGTGTCAGTATTTACAGGGGGACCCCGGGAGTGTGTCAGTATTTACAGGGGATCCCCGGGAGTGTGTCAGTATTTACGGGGGGTCCCCGGGAGTGTGTCGGTATTTACAGGGAGTGCCCGGGAGTGTGTCAGTATTTACAGGGAGTGCCCGGGAGTGTGTCAGTATTTACAGGGAGTGCCCGGGAGTGTGTCAGTATTTACAGGGAGCGCCCGGGAGTGTGTCAGTATTTACAGGGGGTCCCTGGGAGTGTATCAGTATTTACAGGGAGTGCCCGGGAGTGTGTCAGTATTTACAGGGAGCGCCCGGGAGTGTGTCAGTATTTACAGGGAGTGCCCGGGAGTGTGTCAGTATTTACAGGGAGTCCCCGGAAGTGTGTCAGTATTTACAGGGAGTGCCCGGGAGTGTGTCAGTATTTACAGGGGATCCCGGGAGTATGTCAGTATTTACAGGGGGTCCCTGGGAGTGTGTCAGTATTTACAGGGGATCCCTGGGAGTGTGTCCGTATTTACAGGGGATCCCCGGGAGTGTGTCAGTATTTGCAGGTGATCCCGGGAGTGTGTCAGTATTTACAGGCGGTCCCTGGGAGTGTGTCAGTATTTACAGGGGATCCCCGGGAATGTGTCAGTATTTACAAGGGGACCCCGGGAGTGTGTCAGTATTTACAGGGGGTCCCCGGGAGTGTGTCAGTATTTACAGGGGGATCCCCGGGAGTGTGTCAGTATTTACAGGGGGTCCCCGGGAGTGTGTCAGTATTTGCAGGTGATCCCGGAATGTGTCAGTATTTACAGGCGGTCCCTGGGAGTGTGTCAGTATTTACAGGGGATCCCCGGGAATGTGTCAGTATTTACAGGGGGACCCCGGGAGTGTGTCAGTATTTACAGGGAGTGCCCGGGAGTGTGTCAGTATTTACAGGGGATACCCGGGAGTGTGTCAATATTTACAGGGGATCCTGGGAGTGTGTCAGTATTTACAGGGGGTCCCTGGGAGTGTGTCAGTATTTATAGGGGATCCCCGGGAGTGTGTCAGTATTTACAGGGGGTCCCTGGGAGTGTGTCAGTATTTACAGGGGATCCCGGGGAGTGTGTCAGTATTTACAGGGGGTCCCTGGGAGTGTGTCAGTATTTACAGGGGATCCCCGGGAGTGTGTCAGTATTTACAGGGGATCCCGGGAGTGTGTCAGTATTTACAGGGGATCCCGGGAGTGTGTCAATATTTACAGGGGGTCCCTGGGAGTGTGTCAGTATTTACAGGTAGTCCCTAGGAGGATTTGCAGGTGATCTCCGGAAGTTTGTTAGTCAGTCATATAAAATTGTTTGAAAACCAGTGGCCTAGGTGGTAAGTGACAGCAGCCTATTCAACCATGGGGCGTCATAGCCGAACACATTGCTGTCCTCATCTAACATCCACGAAGTGCATGTTCCAGCAAGGGCTACGGGACAGCAATCAGGACCAGAAACTGGAGCGGATATTTCCCTCCAAGGCCCAGGGATACTGAGGCCAACTGCGGAGCCCGAACTCTGCTTCGACCAAGACCAGTTAATTCAGGACAGACAATACCAGCTAATTAATTAGAGTGTCACACCACCCATACTTATTAAATACTGTCGTGTCCATTTACCATCACAGGCTTCAGTAACAAAACTAGATGAATAGTACATGTTTTACTTCCTTACAGCAAATGAAATGCACCATGTTGAGGTTTCCTGGGCAGATAATGGAAGTTAGTCGATAATCGTGAGCTCCCTCTACAATTAGTCTGACGCGGCGAGTCGTTAGCTTCTGACTGACCTATTTGCATTATCTAATCAAGCTCCCAGTACGTGCAGATAAGACCCATATTTTTCCAAATTGAAAAATAAATATCTGTTCTTGAACATCTGCTGGCAGTCCAACTCTTACTGACCTCTGGGACCTGAAGCCCGGACTCCCATTGGTTGGGCGTTCCGAAGCTCACTATCAGAGTTTCCTGGGACTGGGAATCCAGGTAACAGCGACTTATCCTGTTGGACCAGGAACACAGAGTCTGAGACAAACAACCAAAAATACTCACTACAGTTTAATTGGCTTGTACTAAACTAAAGCCCCAATTCCCATAAAACTCCTACAGACAATCCGGA
Organism: Squalus acanthias; assembly: GCA_030390025.1. NCBI lineage: Eukaryota > Metazoa > Chordata > Chondrichthyes > Squaliformes > Squalidae > Squalus > Squalus acanthias. The sequence continues at coordinate 1,471,432 of CM059437.1, read as the reverse complement.
GGCCGATAATCAAAGATCTACTGCATCGTAACCTTTACTCTCACTCACATTACCACACCCTTTTACAGCTGAATTCAACTCTTGTAAATCTGGACATCACTAATGTTGCTCTAGACTCAATTCAGTTTTGGTTAAAGTGGAATTTTCACGTTATTTGGATAAAAACAAAGCCATAAATAAAAAATCAGTCAAATCTGCTCCCCTGTGATTGTCTTCAATCTTTGCCTGAAACCTCCTCCTATTGATTCTCCTGACTGAATGTTCACTTGTCTGACTCTCTATTTGGGCTGCCTGTCTTTTCAGCATGGTTCCTACCAGCAATTGGTGCCTGATTCCAAGGAAGAGAGGGACAGAAAGAGACACCATCCAGGACAAAGCAGCCCGCTTGATTGGCACCCCATCCACCACCTTAAATATTCACTCCCTCCACCACCGGCGTACCGTGGCGGCAGTGTGTACCATCTACAAGATGCACTGCAACAACTTGCCAAGGCTTCTTCAGCAGCACCTCCCAAACCTGCGACCTCTAGCACCTAGAAGGACAAGGGCAGCAGGCGCATGGGAACACCACCACTTCCAAGTTCCCCTCCAAGTCACACACTATCCTTCCTGACTTGGAAATATATCAGCCGTTCCTTCATCGTCGCGACGCCCACATCAGTGAAGGAATAAAAAAAAGATAGAAATAGAGGAAGAGAAAGAACTTGCATTTATGTAGCGTCTTTCATGACCTCAAAACATCCCAAAGTTTTTTTTAAAGTCAATTTTTGTAGTGTAGTCACCAATATTTTTTTTGTGCGTGGTACCTTTAAATTTGCTGCGTGGCCGCAAGCGCAGTATCTTAGAGGGAACAGCGTGTGAGCGGCCTGCGTGGTACCTGCACGTGCGCAGCTTAGAGGGAACATTGGTAGTCACTGTTGTAATGTAGGGAAACGTGCCATTAATTTGCGTATAGCAAAATCCCACAAACAGCAATGAGATAAATGACCAGATAATCTGTTTTAGTAATGTTAGTTGAGGGATAAATATTGGCCCAGGACACTGGGGAGAACTCCCCTGCTATTGGGACCTTTTACATCCATCTGAGAGGGAAGATGGGGCTTCGTTTAACGTCTCATCCAAAAAACAGCACCTCCGACTGCAGCAGTACTACACTGGAGAGTCTGCCTGGGTTATATACTCAAGACTCAGGAGTGGGCCTTGAATCCACGACCTTCTGACTTAGGGGCAAGAGTGCCATCACTGAACCAAGGCTGACACTTATTCATAGATTCACTTCAGCAGCACTAAAGTGGGACGTTTAATTCTGGTTAGCAGTGCAAATAAATCAGATAAAATATTGATTTTAAAATACTGGAGTTCCGCTTTAACACACTTGCGATTAACAAGGTCTGCACTAAAACTAGAAATCACTGCTGCGCTAACTCTTAAAACTGTCACTATTTTCTGCTACGTTTACGCAAACAAAAAGTTTAATGACAAAAAGAATTACAAAAATGAATCTTCTCTTCAGAATTCACTAGTAACCCAAACTTCCTCTAAGGTTCCCCCTGCCCTAGCCCTGAGCTCACATCTTTCTCCAGTTTCTCTCCGATCTCCCCTCATGACCTCTCCACGCTCATCTTGTCCATGAGACCCACTTCCTGCTCCCTCGACCCTATTCCCACCAAACTGCTGACCACCCAACTTCCTTTTCTGGCTCCCATGTTAGCTGACATTGTTAACAGTTCTCTCTCCTCAGGTACTGTCCCCCTCTCCCTCAAATCTGCATCATCACCCCTCTCCTCAAAAAAAAACCCCTTAACCCCTCTGTCCTTGCACACTACCGCCCCATCTCCAACCTCCCTTTCCTCTCCAAAATTCCTGAATGTGTTGTTGCCTCCCAAATCTGTGCCCATCTTTCCCACACCTCCATGTTTGAATCCCTCCAATCAGGTTTCCACCCCGCCACAGTACCGAAATGGCTCTCAAAGTCACAAATGACATCCTTTGTGACGATGACAAAGGTAAACTATCCCTCCTCGTCCTTCTTGACTTGTCTGCAGCCTTTGACACGGTTGACCACTCCATCCTTCTCCAATGCCTCTGCACCATCGTCCAGCTGGCGACATGAGGAAAACATTTTTTACGCAGCGAGTTGTTGTGATCTGGAATGCGCTGCCTGAAAGGGTGGTGGAAGCAGATTCAATAGTAACATTTAAAAGGGAATTGGATAAATACTTGAAGGGGAAAAATTTGCAGGACTCTGGGGAAAGAGCAGGGGAATGGGACTAATTGGAGAGCTCTTTCAAAGAGCCGGCACAGGCACGATGGGCTGAATGGCCTCCTTCTGTATCATTCTATTAATCTATGATTCTAAGATGTATGACCATTAGTCAGTTTTTGGTGGCGCTGATTAAGGGAGGAATGTTGATCAGGACACAAGGAAAACTCCCTTCACTTCTTCAAAAGGTGCTATGGGATCTTTAAAATCCACCTGAATCAACAGGCAAGATCTTGGTTTAACCTCTTATCTGAAGGATGCACCACCGATATAGCAGCACTCTTTCAGTACTGCACTGGAAGTACTAGATTATATGCTAAGGTCCTGATGTAGGATTTGGACCCAGGGTTTTGAAACTCAGAAGTGAGGGTGCTATCAAGTGAGCAAAGCTAACATCAAAACTAAAATATAAGTACTTTTTAAAAAGTTATTGTTAAAACAAACTTTACAAATTTGTTTCTAACTGTAGAAGCATTTTCAGAATAATTTCTGTCAGGGTATTTTATTGATCTTTTTTTCAGGATAAGTGGTCAAACTATATATAAAAGTTTCCACCCTGCCAATGCCACTGCTCAAGGTGCAATGAGAATAAGCTAGTGGTTAAGACAATAGCTTAAAGTTTGACGCAAGTTTAAACCACTCAGGGCTCTTATTGGTGACATGTGGATGGGGGTTTCCAGGAGTGTTGCTGCTAATCACATAATGTTCAACAAGTTGAAAAGACTTAGGTTACTGACAGTCTGGAAGTGGCATAAGTAAGGTCAGACCACAAAACCCAATTCAAAATTTGATGAACTGCAATTGCAAAAGAAACACTGCAAACTGAGCTCGCTTTGGTGGCTCCTTAAAATTAATGTTCTCAGAAGAATACAGAACATGTGATTTTATACATTGGGCTCTTCCCCGAAAGGAAAAGGCAGATGGGAGAGAGGAATGATGCTGTAAAATGGAACAGCTCAGTGTCCTTCTGTGAATCCCTACTGAAACAAACTTCAATACAGTCAACCAGTGGGAGTAGCAGCTGTGACAGAGCTAGGTGGGGACGGGACGTGGGAGAGAAATCTTCTGGTCGCTGTGTGTTATGTTCAAATCCATTTACAGCGTCACTACTAACAGTGACAAAAGTAATTCTTTGCCCAACATCTCTTCAACAAATATCTCACAATTCTATAACCTAAATGTAACAACAACAACTTGCATTTATATAGCGCCTTTAACGTAGTAAAACATTCCGAGGCACTTCACAGGAGCGTTATCAGCCACATAAGGAGACATTAGGAGAGTTGAACAAAATCTTGGACAAAGAGGTAGGTTTTAAGGAGCATCTTAAAGGAGGAGAGAGAGGTAGAGAGGTTTAGGGAGGGAATTCCAGAGCTTAGGGCCCAGACAGCTGAAGGCACGGCCACCAATGGTGGAGCGATTAAAATCGGGGATGCGCAAGAGGCCAGAATTGGGGGAGCGCAGAGATCTGGGAGGGTTGTAGGGCTGGAGCAGGTTACAGAGATAGGGAGGGGCGAGGTCATGGAGGGATAGAAAACTAGGATGAGAATTTTAAAATTGAGGCGTTGCCAGACCAGGAACTAATGTAGGGCAGCGAGCACAGGGGTGATGGGTGAACAGGACTTGGTGCGAGTTAGAACACAGGCAGCCGAGTTTTGGATGACCTCAGGTATATGGAGGGTGGAAGATGGAAGGACGGTCATGAGAGCATTGGAATAGTCGAGTGTAGAGGCAAGAAAGGCATGGATGAGGGTTTCAGCAGCAGATGAGCTGAGGCAGTGGCGGAGTCGGGCGATGTTACGGAGGTGGAAGTAGGCAGTATTGGTGATGGAGAGGAGATGGGGTTGGAAGCTCATCTCATGTATAAAGGAGTGTTACCCCAGCCTCTGTGCACGAACCTGGGGAGGACGACCAATCTGCACGTGGGGTGAAGAGCTCATCCAAAACTCTGCTGCCTGTTCTCTCTCCTCAGGTACCGCCCCTCTCCTTCATATCTGTCATCATCACCTCTCCTCAAAAAAGCAACCCTTGACCCCTCTGTCCTTGCAAACTACCACCCCATCGACAACCTCCCTTTCCTCTCCAAAGTTTCTAAACGTGTTGTCACCTCCTGTAGCTCAGTGGGTAGCACACTTGCCTCTGGGTCAGAAGGTTGTGGGTTCAAATCCCACTCCATAAGACTTAAGCACATAAAGCTAGGCTGACACTCCGGTGCAGTGCTGAGGGAGTGCTGCACTGTCAGAGGTGCTGGCTTTCAAATGAAATGTTAAACCAAGGCCCTGTCTGCTTTCTCAGGTGGATGTAAAAGATCCCTTGGCACTATTTCAAAGAAGAAGCAGGGGAGTTCTCACTGGTGTCCTGGCCAATATTTATCCCTCAACCAACATAACAAAAACAGATTATCTGGTCATTATCACATTGCTGTTTGTGGGAGCTTGCTGTGCGCAAATTGGCTGCTACGCTTCCCACATTACAATAGTGACTCCACTTCAAAAATACTTCATTGGCTGTAAAGCACTTTGAGACATCCGGTGGTCGTGAAAGGCACTATATAAATGCAAGTCTTTCTTTTTCCCAAATCCGTGCCCATCTTTCCCGGAACTCCATGTTTGAACCTCTCCAATCAGGTTTCCACCCCTGCCACAGTACCGAAACGGCTCTTATCAAAGTCACAAATGACATCCTATATGACTGTGACAAAGGTAAACTATCCCTCCTCGTCCTTCTCGACCTGTCTGCAGCCTTTGACACGGTTGATCACTCCATCCTCCTCCAACGCCTCTCCACCATCGTCCAACTGGGTGGGACTGCACTCGCCTGGTTCCATTGTTATCTATCTAATCATAGCCAGCGAATCACCTGCAATGGCTTCTCTTCCCGCTCCCTCACTGTTACCTCTGGTGTCCCCCAAGGATCTATCCTTGGCCCCCCTCTTATTTCTCATGCTGCCCCTCAGCGACATCATCCGAAAAACACAGCGTTAGTTTCCACATGTACGCTGGCAACACCCAGCTGTACCTCACCACCACCTCTCTCAACCCCTCCACTGTCTCTAAATTGTCAGACTGCTCGTCCGACATCCTTTACTGGATGGGCATACATTTCCTCCAACTAAATATTGGGAAGACCGAAGCCATTGGGCTGGATTTTGCGACCCCTTCGGGTGCATACGAGGTGCGAAGCACATGCGCTGAAAACTGGCACTTGCAATCTGTCAAGAATTCTCGACAGATCATCCGCATGCCCAAGAAAAGTGCCTCTGCGGGTGGAGAGTTGCGCTTTTTGTACAACTTCCGCCCACTTAATGACTGTCAGATTCTTAGGCCTGGTAAAAGCAGGCGTAAGGCCTGCTTTTACCAGCTTAAGAGTTTAAAAAAATAGAAAAATGAAATTTGATAACTCATTTATAAATTAAAAATACTCTTCAAAAAGGTAAGTTTATTTTTAGCCCCATAAAAACATTAAATTTTTGTTTTCAAAAAATTACATTTTTGTTTAAAATATTTTATTAAATGACGTTAATTAATATTAAATATGTAATGTTTTTTTTAATTTATTTAATGTGTTGGTGTATTTTTTAGGTGATCCCCGTTCATACTTTTGACAGTTCTGTACGTACAGACCTGTCAAAAGGTTGAATGGTGATTCCCTTCTTCCATTGATTGGGCCGGCCCACGTGATCCAGGAGTGCCTACGAACCGCATGCGGCCCTGGGATACGTGGGGCTCTGCCCGCGCGGACCCGGAGAGGCCCAGGAGCGCAAGCCGCCATTCTTCCCGGGCCACCAGGTAAGTTGGTAGATTTTTTTCCGATCGGAGGCATCCGCCCGCAGGAAGCCTCCGATCTGAGATTCATGGCCAATGTCTTTGGTCACCACCACAATCTCCGTTCCGTAGCTACCAACTCCATCCCTCTCCCTGGCAACTGTCTGAGGCTGAACCACACTGTTCGCAACCTTGGTGTCATATTTTGACCCCGAAATGAGTTTCTGACCGCATCACCTCTCTATCACAAAGACCGCCTATTTCCACCTCCGGAACAACACACGACTCCACTCCTGCCTCAGTTCATCCGCGCCTTTCTTACCTCTAGACTTGACTATTCCAACGCACTCCTGGCTGGCTTCCCACGCTCTATTCTCCATAAACTTGAGGTCATCCAAAACTCTGCTTCCCGTGTCCTAACTCACACCAAGTCCCGTTCACCCATCACCCCTGTGCTCGCTGACCTACATTGGCTCCCAGTTAAGCAACGACTCGATTTTAAATTTCTCATTCTTGCTTTCAAATCCTTCCATGCCTCGCCCCTCCCTATCTCTGTAATCTGCTCCAGCCCCACAACCCCCGCCCCCCCTCCCCAAGATATCTGCATTCCTCTAATTCCGGCCTCTTGAGCATCCCCGATTTTAATCGCTCAACCATTGGCAGGCCGTGCCTTCTGTTGCCTGGGCCCTAAGCTCTGGAATTCCCTCCCTAAACCTCTCCGCCTCTCTTTCCTCCCTAAAGACGCTCCTTAAAACCTACCTCTTTGACCAAGCCACTGTTCTAACATCTCATTATGTGTCCCGCTATCAAATTTTGTTTGTTAACACCCCTCTGAAGCACTTTGGGGTGTTTTACTACGTTAAAAGCGCTATATTAATACAAGTTGTTGTTGTGTTGTAATGACTCAGGAATAGCAAACAGCAGCTGTTCATCCGAACAGTAAACCTGTTTTCAGGGAAGGAAACAAACCTGCTGCTTTAATTTTAAATCCACTTTCAGGCAGCTATTTTCCACCTGTCCAATAGCTCTTCAGGGACCACGCCAACCTGCTGACCTCCCGCTGTGACATGAAGTTTTCATGGTAATCCTGCTGGCATTTGGCTTAATTTTACAATGCACACATGCAATGAAATATTTATGGTTGGGAGTAAAATTTAACAACCATTCAGAAAAAATTAAGATGAGCACAAGAACATTGCGCATGTTGATGGGGAGAGGTTATGTCCTGGAAATAAGCATTTACTCTTCATTATTCTTTCAAACTCAGCACACCAGTGAATAGACAGCTACCCTAAGGAAGCAATCACACGTCACTGCCTTGCTTAGATCCTCATAGTACCTGCGAGGCCCCCAGCTCAGGTTGCATCTAAGACTGCCTTCTTATTGCTGCAGCTCAGTTCTCGGTGCTCCGTCATGGAGAATGCACTGCCTTTTGACAAGTGCCCCTGTATTTTCTAAATGTACAAGGATGCTCATGTTGTGTCAGGGCACTGTGTAATGCTGCCCTATCAACACGTTGACCATGTGGCTCACTGCATGCGGCCAGCAACAAGCAGCATGTGTGCTGCCAGCACCAGATGACTCAAGGAAAGAAAAAAAGACTTGCATTTCTATAGCGCCTTTCACGACCACCTGACGTCCCAAAGCACTTTACAGTCAATGAAGTACTATTTTGAAGTGTAGTCACTGTTGTAACGTAGGAAACACAGCAGCCAATTTGCGCACAGCAAGCTTCCACAAACAGTGATGTGATAATGACCAGATAATCTGTTTTTTAGTGATGTTGACTGAGCGATAAATATTGTCCAAGACACCAGGGATAACTCCCCTGCTCTTCTTCGAAATAGTGCTATGGCATCTTTTACGTCCACCTGAGAGGGCAGACGGGGCCTTGATTTAACGTCTCATCTGAACGACGGCACCTCTGCTGGAGTGTCAGCCTAGATCTTTGTGCTCATGTGCTGGGATTGGGACTTGAACCCACAACCTTCTGACTCGGAGGCAAGGGTGCCACCAACTGAGCCACTGGTTCACAATGCTACATGTTCACACACTCACATAAGGTGGCTGATGCCTGTGCACTCAGGTGGGTTACATCATACATTCCTCTTTATAATATGAGTCTTTTTATATCTAACTGCAAGTGAAGGCTGCACTGAACAAGAGAGAGTGCATGCAGAGAGGGATCAAAGCTGAGATTATCCAGCGATGGCCTAGGCTATACCGGGTTTCAGACAGACAGACTCTAGCACCAGCTGGTGGTCCGGCCAGAGGAGCCCAAAGGTAAGTACTTACTTATTTTTGCAGAGCCAGGAGGAACTGGAAGTGTTCCCTGAGTCTTCTGCGTTCATCTTCGCTCCTTTGAATCATCCTAGGATCTCTTGAGGCTAAAACAATCTCCCTCTCACCTCAATAAATTCATCTGCTGTCTTTATCACTCTCCTAACCTAGATAGCTCTCTAGAACTTTTCCACTTTTATCACTGAAATTTAATCCATCAACTTTAACTTCCCCTCTGCTCACTCACTATTATCAGTAACTTCAACAGAGCAATGTCTCTCGATTCACATCTTCCACTGATCAGGTTGGCACTAAAGTCAAAGGGGTAAAAATTCACTTGGTTGCGCCTCCCGTTAGCGCCTTAAGAGGGCGCTAATGGGGCGTTAAGCCACTAACGCCCGGGCGCAGCGCTGTTTGCGCCGCTCGAGAACTTAACTTGAGATTGTGCGGCGGCGCTAAAACTTACCGCTGCGACCACCTGCGCGCGCAGATTGTGACGTCATTCCATGGTGCAACGCCCTTGGGGCGCCCCGTAGCGGAAATTGAGTGGCGCCCCCTGCCTTACCGCCTGGCGCTTCCAACGACCAGAAGACTGGAACGCTATCAATCGCTGTGGGGCTGGGGGGGGCGCTATTTAAAGGGGGCCTCTTCCTGTCTTTTATTGTTGGTGGCATTTTTGAACTACGCATTCTGAGAGAGAGAGGGAGAGACTTCTGGAGAGATTCAACGTTGTGTGAAGGAGTTTTGGGTACTGAGCAGCACTTTGCAGGTTCATTTTGATTTGCCATTCCTTGTATCGATTTAGCAGAGACCGTGGGAGCTGCACTCTGAGCTCTTTGCCTGGTGCTCTCCATTGTTCTTTCCAGCACATTTGATGTGCAAGTCTCTCCAGGCCGAGATTCAAGGCAGCAATGAACAGGATGTGGATGGAAAGCAAGATTAACCATCCCCTTTAAGAACTGGCCCGTGCCATTGTGTGTGTGTTCCATTGCTGACTGACATTACATGAGCTTCGCCAGCGCTCCGAGTTAGCGCCTCACTGCTCGGCCTTTGCGCCTTAAGAGAGGTGTGCAGCGCCTGCTTTAGCGCTCCACTCACCTCCCGGGGCGGTAAAAGTGAAGTTTCCCGTCAGTGCCGATAATTAGCGCCAGGCGCTAATATTTGCGTCCGGACGATATTTGCGCCCCAAATGGGGCGCGACCTAATTTCTACCCCAAAGCCTTTGCTATTCTGAATGGCCCCAAATGACTCCACCAACTTTTTTTTACTATTCGTTCCTGGGATGTGGGCGTCGCTGACAAGGCCAGTATTTATTGCCTATCCCTAATTGCCCTTGAGAAGGTGGTGAGCCACATTTTTGAACCGCTACAGTCCGTGTGATGAAGGTGCTCCCTCATCCTTCTAGGTGGAAGAGGTTGCGGGTTTGGGAGGTGCTGCCGAAGAAGCCTTTGCAAGTTGCTGCAGTGCATCTTGTAGATGGTACACACTGCGGCCACGGTACGCCGGTGGTGGAGTGAGTGAATGTTTAAGGTGGTGGATGGGGTGCCAATCAAGCGGCTGCTTTGTCCTGGATGGTGTCAAGCTTCTTGAGTGTTGTTGGAGCTGCACTCATCCAGGCAAGTGGAGAGTATTCCATCACACTCCTTACTTGTGCCTTGTAGATGGTGGAAAGGCTTTGGGGAGTCAGGAGGTGAGACACTCGCTGCAGAATACCCAGCCTCTGACCTGTACTTGTTGCCATAGTATTTATGTGGCTGGTCCAGTTAAGTTTCTGGTCAATGGTGACCCCCAGGATGTTGATGGTGGGGGATTCGGCGATGGTGATGCCGTTGAATGTCATGGGGCGGTGGTTAGACTCTCGCTTGTTGGAGATAGTCATTGCCTGGCACTTGTGTGGCACGAATGTTACTGGGCACTTGACAGCCTACTTGCATCGCTGATTCTGCCAATCTCCTTGATCTTTTCCTCACCTCCAATTTTATTTATTATGGCCTATCAGTCACGGAATCCTCTGACCATTGAATTGTATCTACCATTTATAGAATGCTTTGTAATTAATCACACTCTGAAAACTGGTCCTATCTTGTTTGCTACTATAAATCAGCTGAATGGGACAGTTCTCAAGAATTCTTTGGTGGGTTTCTCTGGTGCAACTGTTGCTTTCACTTTTCCAACAACCAAAAGTTAGAAATTGCATTAATAGAATGACATTTTAAGGTTAATTCCATGATCCTACCCTTCCAATAGGGAAGCTATGCTTAAAGGGAGCCTCGGTTTGAGATAGGGCACAACAGTGGAGCCCCAGTTATCCAGCCCATGCTCCCTGCAAGTGTGGCTCTGTGCTGGGAGCACGGGATCATGAGATTAGCCCTTTAATGTGATAAAGGAATTCAAAAGTAGACAGCAGAATATAGAGTGGAATCTTTCACTGACTCTAGGTTCTGACAAAAGCTGAGTATTACAGGTGAGTTCGAAGGACTGGCGATCACTACATCAGATGGTGAGCATCTTATAAAGTACATGACGAAAGAAGGTGGAGTAGATGGTGTCCTGACAGAGATGCTGCAGTGTATGGGTAGATTGGGGTACCGCAAATGACTCAACTCTGTATTATAGTCTGCAGCTCAGGAATCCTATTCATGGACATTTCTAGATCCATATTCAGAACACATCCAAAAAATTCAAAGCCACAGTATATGGAGAAAATAGAACCTTCAGTGTCATGAGCCAAATGGTGAAAGGGTGACTAAAAATCATTCTAGAAAGAATAAAATGAAGCTTGATTGGGAATTAAGTGAGAAACAGTTTTGTATTAGAAAGAGGAAAGGAATAGGCAAATATTTGCTTTGAAAAAGACTTGTGAGTGGGCAATAAAGAACTGAGGAGAGAGGTGCATCTATGCTTCACAGATTAGGAGGAAGTGTTTGACAGGGTGAAGCATCAAAGATTAACAGATGTTCTGCAATGAGTAGGAACTGATGGGAAAGACATGACGTCTTTACTGAGAACAAGAAGCAGCCATGTGAGTCAATAATCAGTTAGCAGAAGAGGTACGAGGCAGTGATGTCTTACATCAAGCAGTCTTTTCAACTCTGAATTCCTTAAGAGACAGAGGGGGAAAAATTCAATTGATTTGCGCCTCCTGTTAGCGCCCTAGGATACCAATGGGGCGCAAAGCAACTAGCGTCCGGGCGTGGCGCCGCTAATGCCTCCCGCGAAATTCAGCGGGAGGTCAGCGGCGGCGGTAACCGTTAGCACCCCGCGGCGCTGCATCTCTTGCGATGGCGTCATCACCGTGCGCAGCGCCCCGCTCGCGATCTTTGGTAGCGCCCCCTGACTTACCGCCGGACGCTATGTCCGACAGGGTCAAGGGGGCCTACCTGTGGCCGGGACGGCGCAAGTTAAAGGGGAGGTGCCGGGCGGCCATTTTTGTTGCTGGCTGCCTGCCAGCAGCAGCCCCCATTGCTGTCTCCAGCTTCCTGTGAAGCCCCCCCCCCCCCCCGCGGGGTGCCGGCTGTGCTCCGTGAGCCCGGCACTTCTCTGGAGTGCTGGGCTCTTTTGCCGACACTCCGATCCCTGGTGGCCCAGCTGGGCCCCAGGTCGCGCTGCGCTAGGCCCCTCCCCTTTAATAAGGGGAAGACTTACAGTACCGTGGCATGATGTGCGGGCGCGCGTGGCGCTGCGGCACGTAGCACCACGATATTCACTCGCAGCGCCTCAAGAGGGAGGCGGGCACTTCCAGTAGCACCCCGCCTCCCTCTTGGGGCACTACCAGTGAATTTCAGGCGCGGGGGCGCTAATTTTTTTGGGGTGCTAAAAGTAAATACTCGGGAAGGTAAATCTAACAATTTTGAAATTCAGATCAAAATAAATTCCGGCTAAATTTTCATCTTTATTGCCCTCAGTGCAAGAGCATGAAATGGAATTCAGGCATCTGTTTTCAACGAGTTTCCATTTGTAATGGAAATGACAGAAAATCATGGGAACACTCGCCCAAATTCCAGATATGTGCTCCTGGAAGACACAGCACTGCACTAACAGTGAAAATGACCCTGCTAAGAAAATAATGTTAATAGTAATCCAAGAATGAGGCACTCCCAATAACTAACCTTTCAGCGAATAAAACAGAAATAGAGCAAATGGACAAAGGTGTATTCAGAATTGCAATACACAATCAGGATGGCTCAAAGCTCCTTGCAATCAATGGATTACTTCTGAAGTGCAATAACTATGGTTATGTTGGCAAATACTAAGTTTAACACAGCAATTAGATGAATTAGCCGATAATCTGTTTTTGGAGCTGTTGCTTGAGGGAGGGGTGTTGGCCAATATACCAGGAGAACTCTCTGTTCTTTTTAAATGGTGCCACGAGATCTTTTACATCCAACTGAGCAGACAAATGGTGCCTTGGTTCAAGATCTCATCAAAAAGACAGCACCTCTTATAATGCAGCCCTCTCTCACTACTGCACTGAAGCTGGGATCAAGTCTCTAGTGGGACCTCAAACCCATAACCTTCTGACTCACCAGTGAAAGTGCTACCAAATGAGCATAGATGACACTTAGATGGTCAAAGCAACAAAGACATTAAATGGAAGAAAGTAATTGCAAAAGAAGTGCCCAGCAATATGAAAGAGTTTCAGAGCAACCATAAAACTAAACTGGTGATAAGCAGTAGCATGTTTAAGGGCTGAAGTAAGGATATGACTGAGCACATTTGAATTCTGGTGCTGCAGATGTTGTTGAAAATTAGTTGAAGAAAAAGATTAATGAGAGGCTCCTTGAACTAGCACAAGAAGAGAGAAATGATGCAGCTAATTGTGATGGAAATGTTACTTGAGCACATTATTGAGGACACATAAGGAACATTGTTGGGATTCTTCTTCCTGTCTGCAGAAATTGATGGTAATATATCAACAAGCAGGCAAAGAAGAACCTGGCTGGATGATATGGTGGAATTGGTAGGTGCAACATCAGGAACTGAGACAGCCCACCTAGGCAGAGTCTGGAAAGTAATCAATGCATTGACTGCCAACCCGTGGAGTTGAGAAGGCATGTGAAGATTCACAAGCGAGACAGAGGCCCTTCTATCTGTGAAGGAACTGATGTTATTCTAACTAGCATGGAAGGTTTCATAATTCATCCTTTCCCTTCTGTCAGATCTAATGCTATATCTTGGTTCAACAATGCCTCTCATTCTGTTGTCTTGTAAAAATTCTGTCAATTGAATCTAAGGCCGCGATTTTGCCAGCGCTCAGGGGGCGGGTTCAGAGACAGTCAGGTGTTAAAGTTGTGATGATTGACGGCAGGTTGGAAACCCGCCGCGAACCTGCCTTTGTGTGAGTTTCAAGAATGTCGGGTCTGTGATTTCACAACAGACCCAACACCAAGCGGCGGGTAAGGAATTTAAGGCACTTAACTCGTTGTTAAGTGCTATTTAACTGCTATTTTGAGAGCCATTTGCAATTTTCCAACATTTGATTTGGGTTTCATGACGTTCGGAGATCACGCCAGGTAAGTGTGTCGGGAAGACCAACAAGCTGGAAACTTCACAGCTGCAACTGCAGTCTAAAAGCTGTACTCTCAAATCTGCTCAATTTCAGATGTCAGAGGTTGATGATTTCACGATTTGGGAGACTGTATTGAGGCTGTAAGTATCTGTTGTTAACTCTATATCCACTGTCACCTGCATTGCTGGACATAAAAGGCGCCCTCACCCCTTCACTGTGCCACCTCAAATTGGGATCACACAAATGGCAAGGATGTCAAACGTTCATACAAGATTAATTTATTAATTTATAAAACAGAAACTTAACATTGCTTTCTATGAGAACACCCAAGTGAGTACCCTTGTGATCAGTTATGTGTCAGCTTTCTCTTACGCGTGCTTCTATGTTGTGCTACCCCTGTGGCTTCAGCAGATGTAGAGACAGCCTGCTCACTTCCCTGCTGCGCCTGCTTAGACGCCTTTGGCAGTTGTCCTCTGGGTTTTGAAGCCTTTGAAGGCCCCGCTCCTCCTGCGGCTGCACAGGGGCAGACTCGGCCATCACTGCTCTGGCAGTCATCTGGGGCTCTGACTGATGAGTTGGCAAGGGGATGGAAGTTGGAGCACTTGGAGAGGAGCCCCCACTTGCAAGTCGCCTCCCACCATCATCCCTCTCATAGGCCACCCACACTTCTCTGCTAGCAAGTAGCTGGAGATCAGCTTGCTGCACATCAGTGGGGCCATGAGGACCCGTCTCTGTACTAACAGTCCTCATAACGGGGACGTCCATGCACCTCTGGTTCCTCTCCACGATAGATGCCCATCTATCCTCCATAGCTGACCATCTATTTAGAAGAGTCACCATGTTCATTTGAGTCTGGCGATTTATGTCCTCCATGGAGGTTGCCATCCTTTCCATGGCGGGACCTACATTCGCCATTGCGTGCACCACGGCATTGCTCATGTTTGAGATGGACTCCTCCATTCTCTGCACACTCGCTGTCACTGGTTGCAAACCCAGTCAGAGCCTCCTGCACTTGGTCCTGAAACTCCAGCACCGCTCTCTTTCTGGATGGCCTCCCAAGGCTCAGTGTCTACATGCAGCTGAGCAGAGCTAGGAGCGTCCTGCGGCCTCCGACGAGGACTCTCCACTGCTGTCCCTGTCTCCACCATCTGCTTTTGCTCACTCGTGCATTGTGATACACCAGGTGACAACACTACTCTATCTTGCGAACAACCTAGCGTGGTGCGCATCACTGCGCTGGGTGCGATCATTTCTGCTGACGTTGCTTCCTCAGAGGATGCAGCATCCTCTGAGGAGTCCTCCGGCTCTTCCTCCTGGGCAGTAGGGAGGGGGGCTCTTGATGGTCCTGTGGGAGAGTAAAGCATGAGTTAGACGTGATATGTAGATTGCAGACACATCCCATTGTGCACATGATGAGCATTCAATTTCTAATGACATCAGATGCCATCTGTGTCACTCATGAAAGCAAAATAAGATGGATGGAGAAGCATTCAGTCACCAGGATGTTCAACTGAGCCGATCTCTCCGTCCCCCACTTCGAGCTGTTCCCCTGATCCCACAATTTCCAGAGCGGCCTCCTCAGCGTTGGTCAGCTGTGAAAAGGATGGTGGTCCTCCTCCTGTTCTCTCCCTCTCCCCCTTATTGTGGGCTCTCTTTTCCTGCAATGAGGGAAAGAAGTGGAGTTTCAGTGAGAGTAATGGAATGAGTGTAAAGAATGGATAGGATAGATGTTTAGAGAGAGACTGTGAAGGAGTGGGTTCCCACAACGAAGTCCCCTCCTTTTGAGTTGTTAGTTCTTATCAGTGCATAACCTTGAGGGTGGGTGTGATGGGGTGCATTGTTAGATGGGGAAGTAAATCTGTGCATAGGGAGAAAGGGATGGGGGATGGTGCAAGGGATGTTAGGTTGAGTTAGGATGTGCAGGAGTAGGGTTAGCAATGCAGAGTGATGGGGATGTGATGACAGGCACAGCAGTATTAAGGTAAGTGACCTTTTATACTCACTTTTCCAGAACACAGGAGATCATTGAACCTTTTCCTGCATTGGACCCAGGTGCATCTATACACAGACCTGGCACTGACCTCCTCAGCCATTCACAGCCAGGCTGCCTTTGTCTGCTGAGGAGGTTTCCTTCTTCCATCAGATGGGTACAGGACCTCCCGACGTCCTCTAACTCCCTCCACAAGAACATGGAGGGAGTCCTGGTTGAAGCAGGGAGCTGCCTTTTGTTTCTCTGCAGACATCGTGGAGAGAAGCGGCAGTCAGAAGCACCAGAAACCACCTGAGATCCAATGGGGGAAATGGCCCCCTTAAATGCACCGGCTGCAAACGCGTCAGCACATCAGCTGACCAGACCCGCACCTTGTGTTGAGGGTGGGTGACCCTCCCCTTGTGTCGAGGGCGGGTGACCCGCACCTTGTGTTGAGGGCGGGTGACCCGCACCTTGTGTCGAGGGCGGGTGACCCTCCCCTTGTGTCGAGGGCGGGTGACCCTCCCCTTGTGTCGAGGGCGGGTGACCCTCCCCTTGTGTCGAGGGCGGGTGACCCGCACCTTGTGTTGAGGGCGGGTGACCCTCCCCTTGTGTTGAGGGCGGGTGACCCGCACCTTGTGTCGAGGGCGGGTGACCCTCCCCTTGTGTCGAGGGCGGGTGACCCGCACCGTGTGTCGAGGGCGGGTGACCCGCACCTTGTGTTGAGGGCGGGTGACCCTCACCTTGTGTCGAGGGCGGGTGACCCTCCCCTTGTGTTGAGGGCGGGTGACCCGCACCTTGTGTCGAGGGCGGGTGACCCTCACCTTGTGTTGAGGGCGGGTGATCCGCACCTTGTGTTGAGGGCGGGTGACCCGCACCTTGTGTCGAGGGCGGGTGACCCTCCCCTTGTGTTGAGGGCGGGTGACCCTCCCCTTGTGTCGAGGGCGGGTGACCCGCACCTTGTGTCGAGGGCGGGTGACCCGCACCGTGTGTCGAGGGCGGGTGACCCGCACCTTGTGTCGAGGGCGGGTGACCCTCCCCTTGTGTCGAGGGCGGGTGAGCCGCACCTTGTGTTGTGTCAGCAGACCGGCAGCGGGACGGAAACCCGCCCACAACCGTTCCCAACGCAAACCCGCCTCCAGGAAGAAAATCACGGCCTAAGGTCTGAAATTCTTCCTGCTGATAATTTTAGTGGAAAAAGTCAGCAGGAGTTTAAGGTGGGATTTCTTCACTCGCTGGAAGTATATTTAGTTCACTCTTCTCCTCCAACTTCCTTCCATTGCGCCAGACTGTTCGACCAGTAGGAGCAACATCAAGATCCTCTGCTCAGTGGACCCCCAATAAACCACTAGTCCTGAAAGTAACTCTACCATCATCCGCAGAATATGTGCCCATAACTTACCTTAGACCTATGCCATATATGGGGTACAATTCAACATCGGCAGTGGCACAAAATGGGCAGTAGCAGATTGGTCACCTGTTACACAGCCTGGCCACTATTTCCCTCACATTAATGCTACAGAAGGTAGTCCTCTTAGTCCTGCCCTATTTCTCTTCCATTGACACTTTCCTAAGTTATTGAAGCAGATTTTATCCCTCCAATTATTTTCACCACGACAATCATTGCCAGCAGTTTGGTTTCCAACATGGCCGCCCCACTGGTGACCTTCGCGCCTCTTTTAAACATCTCTGCAATTCTGCCCTCGAACACTTTGGTGAAAATTCTTTGTTGCTTTGGATGTCTCCAAAGGCTTTGACAGGTTCTGGTACCTTACACTTCGAAACAAGTTCTCAGCGTGTGGCCTCCCATCAAAGCTCTGTTCAAGGCTCCCGTGTCTCCTCTCACATCGTTCTATCTGTGCTGTAGTTCATGTCTGATTCTCTGACTCTTTCTATTAACTCGAGTTCCCAGGGCTCTGTGCTCCAACTCTGTTCCTTCTCCACATCAATAACCTCCTTCACTCATCATCAACCCATTATCCACTATTCTGCTGATGACCCCACTCTACACTGAGCTCCCTTCAGATCCTAGACCCTCAGTGCACACAACCTGCAGTCCCCTCAGTGCAACAGCTGAATTATTACATCTTGTCCTTCAATGGGGCAATGAAAATCTGTTTAATTCCTCAAAGACACAGTTTCTTCAACTCTGATACAGGTCTAACCAACAGCTCCTACCTCTGACCTTCGATGGCTCAACCCCGACCCTTCATCTATCAGCATTCTTGACGTTAACATCCACTCTGATCTCAAATGGAAGTCTCACATCACTGAAGCTCCAAGAAGGTTGCTTTCTCGTTCTAACACTTGTTTCCGCTCAAAAAATCTTAATACTCTATGATTTCCAAATCTATCCAACAATCCTACATCAGCAGAAGCTCTTCCAACATCTCTCTATCACTCTTGGACTGCATATAGTAAAAAGCTTGCTGTTTGATCGGTGACCCCTCTCTCAGCTCTCGTCTCCAACCTCTGGCACTGTCACAGCCTTTCCTACATTTTTCTTTTTTTATTGAATTTATTAAAAGTCAGAGTTCTCTTCCGCCTACCTACATCGCAACAGTGTTGAAAACAAGACTTGCTGCACGGTTTCCTTCTCTAACTCACTCCTTCTTAATACCTCAAAACTGTAGAGCTGCTTATCTCCCACAGCCTTCATTTTCTCGCGTAAAGTTGCCTCCTAAAATGATATTTGTGGCGCCTAGTGTTTGAAACAAAGTGAATTGCTGAAGGTTGTAAGTGAGTAGTCACCCACTCGGATGTCAGTAGCGATGCACGGCAGAGATGTCCAGTCTTCTCTGTGTTGCTCTGCTGAAGTGCTATCTTACACTTGTATAGTGCAAAGAAATCTGAAGTGGATGTTTTTATTATTTCCACAATTGAAACTAACCATTTAATGTACATCAGTTATGTGGAGAGACTTGAGAAGCTGGGGTTGTTCTCCTTAGAGCAGAGAAGGTTAAGGGGAGATTTAATAGAGGTGTTGAAAATCATGAAGGGTTTTGATAGAGTAAATAAGGAGAAACTGTTTCCAGTGACTGAAGGGTCGGTAACCAGAGGACACCGATTTAAGGTGATTGGCAAAAGAACCAGAGGCGAGATGAGGAGAATTTTTTTTTTAACACAGTGGGTTGTTGTGATCTGGAACGCGCTGCCTGAAAGGGCGGTGGGAGCAGATTCAATAGTAACTTTCAAGGGGAATTAGATAAATACTTGAAGGGGAAAAATTTGCAGAGATATGGGAAACGGGCAGGGGAATGGGACTTATTGGAGAGCTCTTTCAAAGAGCTGGCACAGGCACGATAGGCCGAATGGCCTCCTTCTGCACTGTTTCATTCTACGATTCTATGGGGCGATTTTGCCAGCCCTGGGGAGGCGGGTATGGAGGCGGGACTGCCGGGAAAATGGCAGAATTTGGGGGCGGGTGCCCAACTCACCCCCAACCTGCCTCCATGCCATCTTCCCAGGAGGCGGGTAGCCGTCCCGCACCGGGTCCCATCTCCTTGGAGGCGGGAAGGGATTAAAGCCTATTAACTGCCTGTTAACAAGTAGTTAACAGGCAGAAAATAGGATTATCCCCTTTTTGCCCTCACAAATGCGGGCTTCCTGAAGGCTCCAAAACACGCCAGCTCAGCGAGGTGAGTACTGGGTCTGCGGGGGTCGGGGTGCAAAAGTGTGGTGTGAAGGTAAGTGATGGGTGCAAGAGTGTAGAGGTGAGTATCTGAGGTAAGTGCAAAGTGTTTTTAAAAGTGTACTTACCTTTGTTTCTTCCTGCAGGCTTCAGTCGGTTTGTATGCGGAGAGTCTCGGACCTCCGTGTTGGGATTGACAGGTGGCCGTTGCATTCTCAGATGTAACAACCATCTCAATTCTGTTAAAGAAAGAAGTTTAATGGGGTCTTGTATTCAAGACCTCATCAA
The DNA here is from genome assembly GCA_030390025.1 of Squalus acanthias. Taxonomy (NCBI): domain Eukaryota; kingdom Metazoa; phylum Chordata; class Chondrichthyes; order Squaliformes; family Squalidae; genus Squalus; species Squalus acanthias. The sequence goes on along the minus strand of CM059437.1, from coordinate 1,451,728 downwards.
ACTGCAAAGAATGTCACTGTTTGACAGCTTCACAGAGCTGTCAAACGATGACAATGACAGATGAAACGTCATACGTTGACAATCTCTGCAACCGGCTTTCCCTTAATTGGCCTGCTAAGCCCGCTGGGCGGGCTTAACAAGGTCAATCAAGGGAAAATAGCGTGGGTTGGCCACAAATCGATGGAGGTGGGACATCGACCCGACAAGCAGCAGTCCCGCCTCCAACGTGCCCCCAGTCACAAAATTGCCCCCTCAAATTCTAACTTCTTGATGTGGTAGCGAGTTCCACATTCTAACCACTCTTTTGGTAAAAAAAATTCTCCTGAATTCCCTATTGGATTTATTAGTGACTATCTTATATTGATGGCCCCTAATTTTGGACACCCCCACAAGTGGAAACATCCTCTCTACGCCGACCCTATTGAACCCCTTCATAATTTTAAAGACTTCTATCAGGTTTCTCTTTTCTAGAGAAAGCCCCAGCCTGTTCAGTCTTTCCTGATAATTATAACCTCTCAGCTCTGGGATCATCCTTGTAAATCTTTTTTGCACCTTCTCCAGTGCTTCTATATCCTTTTTGTAATATAGAGACCAGAACTGAGCACAGTATTATAAGTGCGGTCTAACCAAGGTTCTATATAAGTTTGGCATAACTTCTCTGCTTTTGACAAACATTGTGTATGTGTTGAACTTTGTTATTTTAGGCCAGGAAGTCAGTATTAACCATCTGGTGAGATCAGTTCTCATCACCAGCTGAAATATGATTTTTAGTTCCAGAATTGTGCGTCAAGTTCCAGTACCAGAGCAGTAGGAATAACTCATTTTAGCCTGGTTCAAAGCACATGGGTCTGGCCAGCCCACATATAATACACAGGTTTCAGCCTGGTTCAAAGCACATGGGCCTGGCCAGCCCACATATAATACACAGGTTTCAGCCTGGTTCAAAGCACATGGGCCTGGCCAGCCCACATATAATACACAGGTTTCAGCCTGGTTCAAAGCACATGGGCCTGGCCAGCCCACATATAATACACAGGTTTCAGCCTGGTTCAAAGCACATGGGCCTGGCCAGCCCACATATAATACAATACACAGGTTTCAGCCTGGTTCAAAGCACATGGGTCTGGCCAGCCCACATATAATACACAGGTTTCAGCCTGGTTCAAAGCACATGGGCCTGGCCAGCCCACATATAATACACAGGTTTCAGCCTGGTTCAAAGCACATGGGCCTGGCCAGCCCACATATAATACACAGGTTTCAGTTAACAAACAGGTAGCACTACCCAAATTGCTAAGAACAAGCACGTTATGTTGCTTCTAAAGCCCAGTACTTTGGAAGTGCTTTAATTTTGAGGCCCATTGCTGTAGGTCAATGGAACTAATCTAGCTATGTAAACTACCCTGTCCTAATTTGGGTGAGTTTTGCCAGGTTTCACATGGGCCAGTAGTTGGGAGTGCCACAGAAAGGCAAGGCAATGTATGAGTAAGTTGGGGATAACATATATTGTTTGATTCACTCCTCGTAAATTGAATGACTTGACAGCTGATTATACAGCAGCATTAATGGCTGGCAGTCCTCAAGAAAGGCTCATAAAGGACATCCTCGTTGAATGAAAGTGCCTGATAGTGAGCAATCATCTGATAAAATAATCTGCTAAAAGTTGGGAGGGTAGGAAGGACAAAGAATACCAAGATCAGTTGGGTCCTTTTGTCCGATTTATTGTCTTACCGATAATGTCATCAGTGTTGAGCTGTCCCTGATCGATGGGCTCCTGAACAAGGTCAGAGACATCGCTCTTCTCTGGAAGATCTGGGGCTTCAGTTACAGTGGGGATTGCCTCAACACCTGAACAATAAAAAGATGAAGCCTATTGTACATTACTGTGGAAAGTGTAAATGGCACAAGCTTTAAAGCTGCCGTCCAAGGTCACATTGTTAGTGGCAAAGTTGCTAAAATAGTTAAGTCTTCTGTTACAAGCTTATACAACTAACCTCTACACAAAAATGGTAGTAAATACGAGGCACCTCACTTCAAAGTGCTAGGTCTAAAACAGACAACTTCTTTTACTTGCAGCTCTTCAAACAACCTAACGTTATAATTGTTTCCTTTCAGCTAGATTCAAATTCTCGCCAAACATGGGATGATCGTGAGTTAGGATTGCGTCATGTTGGGGTTCCACCTCCAAGCACATCCTTCCTTGTTTTAAAACGCTTCTGTCCTTTAGGTGCTGTCACTTGTTGGGAGTGCCCTAAACTGAAGTTATTTTCGAGAATGGCGGCATTACCTTCTGGCTGAGACTGTTCTTGGATCTCTTCTGTTCCCATATCAGACATATTCTGGAAGAAAAATATTAAAATCAACCAAACTTAAGAAACAAATTTCACTCTAATATTAATATATTCTCAATATATAATTAACTACAGTAAACAAGAGTTAATCCCCTCATTAGTGGACTGGGGAATGTCAGCACACTGGTAATACAGTCATTCTAGCCTCTTATGTCAATCTTTATGTAAATTAAAAACACAAATGCTACTACTTGAATTGCTAAATTAATATATTTATATAGACTCCCTCTGATCATTTTCTGTAGCTTTTATAGCTGTGATTTCATAGTTAGACAATAACAACTTGTAATATTAAAATTCACCTATTCCCAAAAGTCAGGAATGTTTGATATGGGGGAAGAATTGTTCTGGTAACGTTTACGAATCTGCTGAAATTACTAGTGCAAATCTGCGTGAACACATTTACGATATCGCTAATTATAGTGAACAGAGCAATTCTCCCACCATCACTTGTTCCTGCTTTTAAACTGGTCAGAGGAAACCTGGGAGCAGATATTTAATGGCAGTCGAGGTCACAGCTCTATACTGTTCCATGGCAGAACTGAAATGGAACTTCTACACAAAATCACCACTCGCAGGCTGCTTTGATCAGCTGTATGTAAGCAAACAAAATACACTCAGAAACAAGAAAGGACCGAGAGACTCCAGCATCGGTGGATACCTGCCTTTTAAACACATAGCCAGCTATTTGCCAATTCAGTGGAAAAACCTCCCAAAGCACAAGTTAAAATGACTTAGTTTTACCTCTATTAGTACTCTTCATCATGACAGAAACTGACTTCACACATGTGTGGCAGCTGCCTCCAAAATCAGACAGCCTTTACAGTAATCTTTCAGAACGGCAGTTCCAGTACAGTAAGCAGAAACAATTATTCACATTTTATTTCAACATCACAGGACCTTTTAGATACAGTATGAACAGTCATAACTGTAATTCTCAGAATGCTCCATGAGGTGGTATTACTGGGACTCATTCACAAGATCACAGAATAGATACAGACGAGGGTCTTTTAACCCATTCGACACCAGCAGGAACCTACAGTGCCTGTATCACTGCATCGTTTTGAAGTGATTCCAAGGATTTTTCCATCACGACCCTACCCAGAAGTCTATTCCTTGTGTTGATCACGCTTTATGAGAAGAACTTTCTGATAGTCCTTTCCTAAGTTTGCCATTCAAGCTACTGCCTTAGATATGAATGTTGGTCGAGCAAACTATTTGATGCAGAGGGGATTAAAAAGTGTTGACTGAGTTTTGCCATGATCAGCAGAACAGCTGACTTGATCTGAGATAGTGGAGTTTCTCAGTCACTACCCTCTAGTACTTAAAAAGAACATAAATCATTTTTATGCTGATCCTGCCATTGCTAACAGACACGTAGCTCTCCTGCTCTCTAGTACAAAGCTGGGGAACTCTGTAGGCTTAGCGGCATCAAAAGCCCATTTTTTCCTTGGGTCCCATGCACTGTTCTTGAATGTCTATTAATCTGCAAATTCAGAGCTTGATTAGGAGCAATGGCAGGAATAAGGCTTCAGAGAAAAAGCACGGCATGAAAAATGAAAATCTGCGTTTAAGGACCACTCTCCCAGGAGGCCCTACTTAACCACAAAAGTGCTTCTTTATTTATTCTTTAATCAAAGTATAAAGTCAGTGAATGCTGCATTAGATACTGACTAGGAGTGACAGTCAACTCCTGATGTGTGTGGTGTGTGTGTGTGTGGGGTGTGTGTGTGTG